>JBBPTT010000220.1:0-36519 GCA_038094175.1 Boletellus aff. lepidospora
CTGGTTGTGGACTGTTCTGCAGGAACGAGCCTTCGTCACCCTCAAATCCTCCTTCTCCTCCGCTCCAGTCCTCTCTCTCCCTGATCCCTCCAAACCCTTTACCCTCATGACTGATGCATCCCTCCTGGCAGCAGGTGCAGTCCTCCTCCAATCCGATGTCAATGGAGACCTCCACCCCTGCGCTTATTTCTCAAAAACTTTTAGTCCAGCAGAGCGTAACTATGACATCTATGATCGGGAACTCCTGGCAGTCATCCTGGCTCTGCAGAAATGGCACCACTATCTCCTTGGCACCCCACATCCGGTTACCATTGCCACAGACCATCGGAACCTATCCTATTTGAAGGATCTTCGTAAACTATCTCGTCGACAAGCTCGGTGGTCTCTCTTTTTACAGGACTTTGACATCCTTTGGAAGGTTACTCCTGGCACCCAGATGGGCCCCCCAGATGCTCTCTCTCGGAAGGATCTGGTAGACACCTCGCTTGACAACATCGCTCCTATTATCCCAGAACCTACCATCATCTCAGCCTTCGACCTCTCCCTAGCACGACACATTCAATCCTCTTCTGCATCTGACCCCCTAGTCCTTCGGGCAGTAAATGCTCTAAAGGATGGCTCTCCCCTCTTCCCTCGCTCCTCCCTCTCTGACTGGTCTTTGGATGATGGAAAACTCTACTTTCGAGATTGCCTCTATGTTCCACCTGAAGCTCGCGCCTCACTCTTACGCTCCTTGCATTCCTCACCCACCACCGGCCACACTGGCCAGTTTCGTACCAAAGCCCTGGTGGAGAGAGACTTCTGGTGGCCTGGTTTGGCCACCTTCATCTGGAATTTTGTGGCAGGATGTGCAGTATGCCAACAGTCCAAGGTCAATACCCATCCCACTGTTCCCCCAATATCCCCTATTGCCTCCTCTTCACCCCTGCCATTCAAACAACTTTCCATTGACTTGATCACTGACCTTCCCCCCTCCTCTGGCTTTGACTCTGTCATGGTCGTGGTCGACCATGGGCTTACAAAGGGGGTAATTCTCCTCCCCTGCAACAAAACCATTGATGCTGCAGGAGTAGCTAAGCTCTTCTTTGACAATGTATTCAAACGATTCGGACTACATGACTCTGTTATTTCTGACAGAGGCCCCCAGTTCACATCTGCCTTTGCCTAAGAGCTAGCCAGACTCCTCCAGTATGACACTTGCCTCTCCACTGCCTATCACCCCCAAACTGATGGCCAAACAGAGCGAACCAACCAGGAACTCGAGACTTACCTCCGCATCTTCTGTTCTAACAACCCGAGCGCCTGGTCTGAGTTCCTGACGACTGCTGAATTCCATCACAACTCTGTCCCCCATAGCTCCACCAAAGCATCCCCCTTTTCTCTCCTCTTAGGTTATGAACCATGCACCTACCCTGCCTTAGGGAAGACTTTCCTCCCTGCCCTTTCAGATCGCCTCTCTTCCCTCTCCCAGGCTAGAGAAGAAGCCTTAGCGGCTCATGAGTCTGCCAGACTAGCAATGACTTGCCACTCCACCCACTCATTCTCCCCTTGGAAGGTAGGAGACAAAGTTTGGCTCGAAGCCACCAATCTCCACATCCCTTACCCATCCAAGAAACTTGCCCCCAAATGACATGGACCTTTTGAGATTTCTCAGGTCCTATCGCCGATCACCTACCGACTCTGCCTTCCTCCCACTTGGAGAATCCACGATGTGTTCCATGCGTCACTTCTATCTCCATTTAAACAGACTGACGTACATGGACCATCATTTCCCAGGCCACCGCCCACGTTGATTGCTGATGAAGAAGAATACAAAGTCGAGGCACTACTCGCACACCGGGGCTCCCCTGGCCGATACAAGTACCTGACTGCATGGAAAGGATACAGCTTGTCGGAAAACACATGGGAACCCAAAAATAATCTCCGTCATGCCCCCCTCATTCTATCTAAATACAAGAAGGACCATCACTTACCTTAGATTTCAATGTACCTAGTTCTTCGCCCTTTTATTCCCCTCCTCTCTGCTCTCCTCTTCATCTCCCTCCTCGCCGCTTTCTTCTCTCTCTATTGGTTCTACACTTGAGCCCTTCTCACCATGTCTATCCCCACCTCTCCCTGCTCCTCTGCCTCTTCCTCCATCTCTGCTGCATCCGTTCATCGTTCCACCCTTCGCAACATCCCTGTACAAGCAATCCATCTCCCTCGGGTTGCTGCACACTCCCTCTATGCCGCCATCTTGTCAGACCCGACCCTGGTCCTCGCCCTTGAGGGTCTTCCTCTATACCTAGAGGATGAGATCTCTCAGGAATTAGTGCGCCTTTTTCATGATAGTTCCCTTACTCAAACCCTCCATTTTCGTGCTGCCCCCCTTGACAACCCCACTAGCTTTGGTCTTCCTCTTCGTCTTGCCATAAATCACATCCCAGAAAGAATTCTTTCTGTTCTACACTTACAAGGCTTCCATGTTTTCGTTGCTCAGTTACCAGTTGACCTCATTTACCCTCCATTTAGTACTATCTTTGCTACTCTCCCTGTCCAAGACCGTGACAACTATGTCTCTCGCGTAGTCTCCCTCTCTCACTTGGGCCTAACCTCCCAGCCTCTGTCCCCCTTGAGCTCCTCTTCTCCTCCTCTCCTTGTTCCTGCTCACATTGCTACTCCACCTCCTGCCTCCCCATTTATCTCGGCTATTGAGTCCACTCTCATCAATTCTCAGCCGGTCAACTCCCAGTCTTCCTCCTCTGGGGAAATCGACGAACATATCCACATCCCTGAGCAACCTTACGTGATCGTCCTCCCCAATGGGACTTCGGTTCTCTCGTCCCCCACTCGTGTCCTCCCTCGCCCATTTCTACTCCCACCAGCTCCTGCCTATTCTCGATGCCATAACTGTTGTCAGTTGGGACATTACCTGCAGGACTGCCCCACACATTCTTGCTCCCACTGTCACCAGCTCACTCCGGGCCATCATGTGTGAGAATGCCTTGTCACGCAATGTGGGATTTGTCTATACTGGGGACATGGAGACCGAGCTTGCCCCACTCTCATTTGCTCAGGTTGCGGTCAATCTGGTCACACCCTTAGTGACTGTCCGTTCGAACATTTTACTCCTGAACAGGCTACCTCAGTCTACAGAGGAGGGGGAGTTTCTTCGGGTTGAACCTGGGGTTCAACTGTATGAGAGGGGTAATGTTACAATTTTCTCCCTTTCGTCTTGTCTTTTCCTCTTTACCATTGAGTCCCTTTGCTGTGCAGGCCCCTATGGCCTCTATTCTTCCTCATATGTGTGTATTCTTTTTATCTTCGGCCCTTATTCCTCTTTGATCAGAATCCTTTCTGATCTGTCACCTTGACTACTGTTCCTGCACCTTGATGGCCATCTTTTCTTTGTCACCATTCTATCCGATTCCATAGGCTTCTTTGCTTACACAATCTGGCCTATATATACCTTTGTCCTCCGATGTATTTTCTTCACTCTTGCTCTATGCAATATCAGTGTACCTTGTGTCTCTTGAGTCCTCAGTCCCCTGAGTCCTAGTCCTAGTCCTTCGCTTCTGTCAGGAAGATCCCTTCGCTCTCCTAGGTGCTTGGGATGCTGTTGACCTCTTTGTGAGAGTCCACCCCATTCACAGGTTGCTTGAGTGATGCGAGTGTCCGCTCAACCATAACAGTTGACGGAGATTTGTTTAAAGGGGAGAGTTGAGGTCGAGGGAATAGGGTTAAGTGGAGGGACAGTGGGGTGGGTGTTAACCTTAGATTGCTGACAGAGGGTGCAGCCGGCGACGAAGTTCTTAACGAAGGTGGCAAGGCCAGGCCACCAGTAGTCGTGTTCCACCAAAACTTTGGTGTGAAACTGCCCAGCATGACCAGAGGTGAGGGAGGAGTGGAGAGAGTGGAGGAGATCTGAGCGAGCTTCTGGAGGAACGTAGAGGCGATCTCTGAAGTATAGTTTCCCATTGTGTAGGGACCAGTCAGAGAGGGAGGAACGAGGGAATAGAGGGGAACCATTCTTGAGAGCATTAACTGCTCTGAGGACTAGGGGATCAGAAGGGGAGGAGTTAGAAATTTTGTCGGCGAGTGCAAGGTCAAAGGCTGTGATAATGGTGGGTTCTGGGAGGATGGGGGCTATATTGTTGAGGGAGGTGTCCACGGAATCCCGTCGTGAGAGAGCATCAGCAGGTCCCATTTGTGTGCCAGGGGTGACCTTCCAGGTAATGTCGAAGTCCTGAAGGAATAAGGACCAGTGAGCTTGTCGACGAGAGAGTTTTCGAGGGTCTTTGAGGTAGGAGAGATTTTTGTGATTGGTGAGAATGGTCACAGAGTGAGGGGTGCCAAGGAGATAATGTCACCATTCTTGCAGGGCAAGAATAACTGCTAAAAGTTCCCTATCGTAAATGTCATAGTTCCGTTCAGCAGGATTAAACATTTTAGAAAAATATGCACAAGGATGAAGGTCACCATTGACGTCCGTTTGGAGCAGGATTGCGCCTGCTGTGAGGAGGGAGGTGTCGGTCATAAGTGAAAATGGTCTAGAGGGGTCAGGGAGTAATAGAACAGGAGCAGAGGAGAAAGAGGACTTGAGATCAGAGAAGGCCTTATCCTGAAGTGGAGTCCAGAGCCAAGGCTCGTCCTTTTTGGTGAGGAGAACAAGGGGGGCGACGACATTGGAGAAGTTGGGAATGAACTTCCTATAGAAATTTGCAAAGCCAAGGAAGCTATGGATTCCTTTGACTGAAGTTGGGGGGGTCCAGTCGGCTATAGCAGTTAGCTTGACTGGATCCATTTCTACATGTCCCTGACTGATGATCATCCTGAGATACTCCATTTTCGGGGTGTCGAAGGAGCATTTGGAAAGTTTGAGCGACAAGTTGTGGTCTCAGAGTTGTTGGAAAACTCGAAGGGTGCATTGGTGGTGGAGGTCAATGTTATCCTTGGTGTGTATGCTGATGTCATCCATGTAGATCTTTAACCATCCTTCAGTGAGAATGTCAGCGAAGATATGATTCATGAAACTCTGGAAGGTTGGAGGGGCATTGTTAAAACCAAAAAACATAACCGTAGGTTCAAAAAGTCTGAGGGGAGTAATAAAGGCGGCCTTCCATTGATCTTCCTCTCGAAGTCGAATGTTGTTATACCCCCATCGAATATCGAGTTTGGTGAAGATGGTGGATTCCTTCATGTCATCGATGAGGTCATTGATGAGGGGAAGAGGATAGGCGTTCCGAATGGTGAACTCATTTAGGTACCGATAGTCTTGGCAAGGGCAAAGGGTGCTGTCTTTCTTTGGGATGAAGAAGAATGGCGAAGCTTGAGAGGACTTGGAGGGGATGATTCGACCAGTCTTCAGGTTTTCTTCAACAAAGGCCTTACACGCTTCTTTCTCCACAGGGTTGAGGGAATATACCTTGGCTATTTTAGGGATAAAAGATGGTTTCAGTTCGATTACATGATCATAAGGGTGATGCGGAGGAAGGACACTAAACATCTTCTCAGAGAAGATGTCAGAGTATTCCTTACACCATTCTGGGATTTCTTGTTCCTTAGAGGCTTCTTGTTGCACGAGTTGGGTGGAGAGGGTGATCTTGTTGAGGGAGAGGGGAGTCATGGGACGAATGGTGACAGTCTTGGTGGTCCAATCGATGTCAGGGTTATGTTTGGTTAGCCAGGAAGTTCCCAGGATCACCTTCCTTTCTCTGAGCGAGGTTACCATAAACTTGATGTGTTCCAAGTACGAGGGGAAGATAGCTTTGGCAGAGATGGTGAATTTGATGATTCCCTTTTGGTTGGGAGTTCCATCCACATTGGTGGCAGTGAGGGGTTGGGTCATTCGGCGAATGCCCGATCAGAGGGATGGTACTAAGCTGGGATCAATGAAGTTTCCAGTGGCCCCACTGTCAATGAGGGCAATTGTGTCGACAATTTGAGAGTTGGCTTGTAGGCGAACAGGAATGTGGATGGTTCTTTCATTGGGTCTGCCTACTAGTACATGAGGGAAGGACGACATCGAAGCTGCTTCCCTTTCTAAAAATCCAAGGCGAGGCTATCTACTTGCATTTCTCCAGGTTCGAAGCATAGTTTGAGTGTCTGGAGGATTTCTCCTTCTCCTTTTCCAGTGGAGCAGAGTTGGGACATGTAGGTTTCAAGGGTGGAAGGAAGAGGGGTGATGGAGGTGACAGTTGGAGTACTGGTGGTAGTAGTGGCGACAGTGACAGGTTCTCGAGGGCGAGAGGTTTTAAAGGGGGTTGTGAAGGTGGTGCATTTCCCTGCATTGTGTCCCTTCTTCCTGCAGCGAAGGCAGCGGCCTTCCTGAAAACATCAGGCCCATTCTTCTGGAGTGAGCTTCCCTACTCTGAGGGTGTCAACATCCATAGCATTCGGGTCAGAAGGAGTACCAGTGGTATGAGTGGCAGAGAAAAAGGACGTCTGGTGATTGCCCTTTTTCAAGGCATTGATGCATGCGACCTGAGTGTGGAATGTCTTTGCTTTCTCAATCCATCCATTGATGGTGTCGGGGATGGTGGACATGGAAAGGATGAGAGTCGTGATGTGTTGGTCAAGTCCTCCAGTTATCATGTGGATGAGAGTGGCATCGTCGGAGATGCCCGCTTTTGTGGTGAGGTTCTGAAAGTCAGTGATATACTTTTGAAACCCGTCATCCGTTTTGGTGGGTTTCTGGCGAAGGGGGGAGAGTTCCAGGTGAGCTGTGGTCTTGATATCGTAGGGGAAGAAAATGGACTCGAAGTTGGAGGCGAGTTTGTCAAACATTTTCTCAGTGGAGGGGACGTTTTTGTCAGCCATCTGGTCATACCACATTTCTGAGAAGGACACACCACGTCCTTTACTCATTCGGTTCAGAGTGGTCATGATTTTTGCTTCATCAGAGGAATACTGAGTAGGGTTGATCTGAAAATAGGCCTTCATGGCCTTGATCCATCGGATGGATTCACTGGGCTCCCCCGAGAAGCTGAGGGGAAGAGCAGCCTTGAGCTCAGGCTGAGTGGTTGTCATGGGTGCTGAGGGTGGTGCTGGGGTGGTAGGATGTGCTGGGGGTGCTTGGGCTGGGGGGATGATGACAGAGGGTGCTAGGAGGGCAAGGGTTGGTGCTGGGGGGGTGACTACGAGGGCAGGAGTGAGTGGTCGAGGCGAAGGTGGTCCCAGGCTTGACTGGGAGAGGGCTGGAGACTGGGTGAGTTGTCAATGTACTGGGTTGGTCGAGGATGACCCTGTGATCCTCCTTGGTGGAGGGGCTGAGGACTGAGGAGCTAAGGATGCAAAGGGATTACTCCAGGGAGGGGTGGGCGAGGTGTTCTGAGGGATATCCTCCAATTCATAGTCTGAGGGAGGTCTGAGGTTTCTACAAGAGCGAGATGTTGTGCTGGGGTGGCCCTACTCCCAGAGAGGAGGGGCAAGGGAGACACTTGTTCTTTTGTTATGCTGAATGCACGTCGAGTGTCATTCAAGCAACCTGTGGAAGGGCAGACTCTCATGGAGAGGTTGCAGCGTCCTATCCACCTAGGAGAACAAGCGAGACAAAGGGCTCGAGGGATGCTTGAGGACTGAGAGCTTCCGAAAGGACGAGGGACTCGAAGGATATTTGAGGGCTAGAGGAGCAACACAAGAATGCGTATATTTGCGTAGAACAAGTGTAAAGAAAATACATGTGTGGCAAAGGTATATATAGGCAGAGATGTGTCAGCATCGAAGCCTATGGAACATTGTAGAATGATGACAAAGGAGAAAGATACCATCAAGGTACAGGAATGGTAACTAAGTGACGAGATCCGAAAGGATATGAATAGAAAGAGAAGATGGGCTGAAGACAAAGAGGAAATGACTAAAGGCTGGGGAAAATAGCCCATAGGGGCCAGCATAGTGAAGCGATTCAATACAGAGAAGAAATAGAGTGGACGAGAGAGTGAAGATCATAACACCTCTCAAGGGGTAGGTTTCAGTTCCAGTCATTACCCCATTATAGCCAGACAGGATCATCATTGAGCTTAACTTCCTTGCCCAAAGGATGTAGTTGGAGGAGCCTTCGAGATTAGGAATTTGTTTAGGATAGATTCCCTTGATGCTAGGTTGGGTCGCCATGTTCTTCCTTTTCAGAAGATTAGATCACCAAGAAACTGTGAAACAAAATTGATATTATTAGCATCTTGTTTTTAAATGGTAGAAGGAGTTGGAATAGAAGCAGTCTGAGATCTTGATGGTTCTTGAAGCAATTCCCCTGAAGTTGATAGAGCCAAACCCAGAGAAGGATTTGTAGATCCAGTGAGAGGAGTAAGAGGAGATAATGGTTCTGAGGGATAAGGAGTGGAGAATGAGGAGGAAGGTCTGATTGATTGTGATCTCTCTTGTGTAGTTACAAGAGGTGGTATAGATGAAGTAGGAGGAGGTTGTCTCTCCTGGAGATCAGGAGGTAAGGAAGGGGCTTCATTTGAAAATAAAAGAGATTCTAAATAAATCTGTTCTCAAAGTGTATACCACTCCAGTAAAGGATCAGAAGAGAAAGAAAGAAATTTGTCAAGATCTAAAGAGGAAAAGAAATGAGGATTTCGAAACTTTACATTTTCTTCTGGTACCACAAGGTAATACTTGGTATGGGATGTTTCTGAAAATGTTTAAGGAGAAATAACTGAAGCCTTCCTTGAGTGTTTGCCTTTAGATATCGACTGTAACAGCCCCCTAGGCTTGGAGGAAGAGGGAACAGATCTGGGATGATAGCCTGGGATAGGAAGTCCATCCAGGTGATCGATCTTGAGAGAAGGTTCCACCTTCCATTCTCCTCCTGCTTGTACTCCAAGCGATCTCTTAGCCAGTCTTTGTCTGTCTTCCTTGGCATGGAAGGTGGCGAGCTTGTTGTTAAGCTCATCAATATTCTTAAAGAGACAAATGTTAGTCTCTCTGGTCTTCTTCAACTCCTCTTTTATCTGCTCCAACTCTGTCTGCAGAGCGTCCCTTTCATGAGCCTTTTCGAGGGCAAATGCCTCTTCAGCCTCTTTCCTCTCCTTCATCTCCTCTGCTTGCAGTTCTGCATACCTCAGATCCTCATTTGTGACATCCAGGGTGCTTTGTTGGAAGCAAATCATGTCCTCCATCTCCTGGTGCATTCTCTCTGCAAACATTAACATCGCATCCTTTTCCTCTATCTCCTTATCTTTTTCAGCACTTTTATACTTAAGTGCTTCGATCTCCACTCCCATTTTACCTATGAGTCAGTATGGGAGGTCGAGGATTGGGTCCTCAAGGTCAATCTCTCATTCTAGAGGAGGTAGGGATAGAGTGGGGAGAGGAAGAGGAGGGATGGAGTCAAGGAGTCTGATGGAGGGCAGAAGATCCTGGGATTGATCTGTCTGAGCAAGGTAAGGCATTGTAGTGGACCAAGAGGCATTCATGGTGAGCTTCTTCTCCAAGAACTGTGAGGTGTAGGAGAGAGTCTAGGGTTGAATCTAAAGTGGCTTCAACTTCAGTGGAAAGTGAAGGAGAATAGGGAGGAGCAGGTGTACCAATGAGATCCTCAGGTGCTATCTCTAGGTGTATAGGTCCTAGCCCCTGGTTGGTACAAGTCTGAACTCCTTGGTTCCTATTTAGTCTCCTTAGCCTATTATCTCCAGAGTGGTGAGGGTGGGTCTCACTCTGGGTTTGGTGTCTCTGGTGTTGGTGGGGAACTGAATGACCAGGTGATCTCTGTAGACTGAAAGGTCTCTGATTGGGTATGGGACTAACCCTATGACCAATGTGACCAGTTAGTTCCCACTCGTATAAGGTGCAACCACTGGTAACTTCCAGTTGGATCGATGGACCAATGGTTAAATATCACATGAATGAAATAAAAAGGGTAGCCATTAGTCCCATAAAAGAGACCAGTACCAGTGATGCTGAACTACAATAAAGGACTAGCATTAAGCTCCAGAAGAAGGAGCATAGGAGAACTGCAAGAGCAGTCTCTGTCTCGACATGCAGGGATGGAAACATCAGGAACAACAATATCCAGTCCAGGCAGGGCTCATAACCTTTTGAAAGGGGCAGCAGGACCTCTTCAAAGAAGGGGCAGACTGAGGGTCAGCAAGGGAATGGAACCCAACAAGTGTGAGACTTACTTGTTTATATCTGAGAGCAGAGATGCAACCAAGCAAGCACTTGGATAGGTGCAGGTGTGGTGATGGTGCAAGCGAAGGGATATGCTCAAGAGAGAGAGGAGACTCTTCTGTTATTTGAGGGAAAATCCCAAGGACTAAATAGATACAGAAGGTAAGGTTAAAGCAGAGCTTTAATAGTCTGCAGTAATGAGAAATAAAGGCCATTGGCCTGAATGTCAAACATGTGTGAAAGATGTGTGAAACACACATTTGACTTGTATGTAATGCCTATATCCATAAGCAGAACAATGAAAGGTTCTAGAAAAGAAGCTAGAACAATTGGACTTTATGAGTCTGGACTTCTAAGTATTTAATCATGAGTAGTGCAAATAGAAAAGATAAGTGAAACTAAATAATAATTTCAACAGTCTAGCCTCTGTTACACTTGTATGGAGTTATCCAGCAAATCTGGAAATCTAGACTTGTTGGTCTGGACTTAAAGATACTAACTGGAGCACACACTCTGAAGTGTAGTGCAAGGACACTAAAAGGATCTCACTAACTGTAAGGAGCAGTCTCATGGAGGCCAGAAAACTATATGTAGATTGTGTAGAACTAGCTGGGGAAATACCAGTGCAGAGGGATAGGGTTTATATACTATTGGTCATGCTGTGTATGGAGCCTCGGCAATTCCAAGAGGGGATAGGGATGAGTCAGATGTAACTAGGGTAGATGATGTGGAAAAGTATGGCATGGTGATGGGATCATTGGATCAAAAGATGGTGGCTGGATGGCAGTGCAGGGTTACCATGATGATGATGATGTGAAGAGGTCCAGTTAAGGATGATATAGTCCATAAGATTGGATCAGGAAATGGAAGGATTGGGGCTTGGTCCAGGAGGTGTTAGAGAGCATAATCCTTGAGTAAGGAGTCATCTGGGTGATGTGTCTTGAGAGAACAAGAGGTGACTTAGCAAGTAGCCTTGGTGTAACTGTTGGTGGTGAAAGAAAGAAAAACTGTAACAGCCTCCAGCCTCCAGCCTCCTTTCCCAGGAGAATCATAGAGCCATCTGTGACCAACCCAGTCCATCAACACCTCATCCAGTCACCTGCTTGCTCCCAGTTAAGCTCAGGCCCCCCTTCACCTAGACTACTCACTCCAGCACCCATAGTCACTGAAACACCTTCTAATCCAACAATAATGAAGGGTGAAGCGAGCAGCTAAGGAAGAGGACCATTGTCCAACTAAGAAGGCATGATAATCAAGGTGAACTTGACTAGGGTTACTAGCCAGAGGTTCCCCCATATATATACAGTCCTATTGTATATACATGTTGTAGTCACATCTATGATCTACCGTGAGGAGTCTGCATGCATCTACATGCACTAGCCATAAGGTATCATAATGGAAGCATACATAGCCTGATACATAAGGTGTTGGTGAGGCATGAGTGATTGTAAGGAGAATTGTGGTTGGATCATGAAAGTATCATAGTCTCTCATAATCTAATCATAAGAATGTCAGATATGATAAGATGAGATTAGATAAGATCTCAAGGATAAAAGTTTGTTCTGTAACAGTCACCCCTCCTGTCTCAATACTCACCCTACCTGCTCCCCTAGCAGTCATTCCACCAACACTCACACCTACAGTACCCCCACAGCTCTCACACCACCTCCAGTCACCATGACCACCACCCAGACTGAGCTCAAGGCTGTCCTCCTCCTTGACTTTTCTGGAGAACCTAGTGAGTCCATAGATGGATCAAGGCCATGAAGGTCTACCTCCAGATCAACCCCATCCATTATATTTCAGACAAAGCCAAGATCATGACCACCCTCAACTGAATGAGCAAAGGTTGAGGGATCTCCTTCTTGGAAATGTGGTATGATTATATGGCTAATCTAAACATCTCCCTACTAAGAAAACCTTCAACAAACTCACTTCTAACTTTGGGTCCACCTTCCTCCCCTATGACATCAAGACCACTGCTCATCTTGAACTTGCCTCACTCTGTCAGAAGTCTATCAAGACTGATGACAGATTCCAGAAATATATCACTGACTTTCAGAACCTCATGGCTAAGGTAAGGATCTCAGATGATCCTACCCTCATCCACATGATCACTGGTGGTCTTGATCAAAATATTACCACCATGATCCTTTCAATGTCAATCCTTCCCACCACCATCAAGGACTGGATTGAATAAGCCAAGACATTCCATACCCAGGTCACTTGTATTGCTGCTTTAAAGAAGGGAAATTGCTGTCCCTCTTTGTTAGAAGAAATGCTATAGCCTGGACAGCTAGACAATGAGAGTGGTCCTTGATGAGTTTCTCTTCTCCTGATTATGATTGTTCAACTGTCTGTTCTACAGATAGTTGTATTCCTTTCAGATCCTATTCCATTCCTATGCCTCCCATCTTTTCTCTTGATCCAGAGCCACCATTACCTTTTGATCAGTGATCATTGCTATGCACACCCACTTCCTTTTCAGGACACTATTCTCCTCAGGTGATTCTCTTGCATCACCTTGTGTCCCCTTTTATCCTAGAAACAGTCTGTGTATGACAACCCTTGATGACTCCATATCAGCCAATTCTTGGTCATACCAACATACTTGTTAGTATATAAGAACATGTCTTGTACTATAGTTCACTACAGTAGCTCTAAAAACTGTCTGCATATTTGCATGTTTTGCGCTAAATGCAATAATGTATAACAGCATCTAATTTTCACCAAACTATGTGAGTGTATGTGTTATGCTTGCATGGAGTTATCCAGCAAGTCAAGAGATCAGATGATGAGTCTGAGCTCAAACAAAGACACTAGTCAAGCGCACACTCTGAGGTGTAGTGTGAAGACACGAGAGGATCTCACTTAACTGCTGGCCACAGTCTCATGGAGGCTAGAAAACTACACATAGATTGTGTAGAACTAGCTAAAGAAATAATAGTACATGTCATGGGATATATATACTGTTGGAGTAATATTCATGACTAAGAATTGGCTGTGAAGGAGTCAACAAAGTTTATGAAGCTACTGTGGTATCAAGGGGGAATGGGGACATGAGATGATGTGAGAGAATCATCTTGGGAGAAATATGTCTGCTAAGGGGATGGGTGCATCAAGATCAAGGGAAAAAGGGGGAGGCATATTGACCAGATATGATCTGATCAGAAAGTGACTATCAGAGGATGACATCATGTCAGAAATGTAGATATCAGGAGAGGAAAAACTCATCAGGGACAATTCTCTTCTTGCTGCAGTTAGGGGAGTGGCATTTCTCATAACAGTATGAAATGTAGTAGATACCATTGGCTATCTATGTGTGCAATAATTAAGGGATTTGGTCATGATTTGACAAAGTTACAGCCTTTTCAAAATGACAATGCATGTGGACAGTTTTTTGACTTTTATGAATCTAGATATTTTGTACTTGGTATGACCTCCTATGGCCTTTCTAACAGCCTCAATCCTTCTAGACATACTTTCTATGTACTCTTGACACTGTTCTACATATATCTCTCCCCACTCCTCTGTCAACTTGCTCCATAACTCATAAACTCCTTTAAAACCTCTTTTGTAAGCAAGTAGGGCTCTTTTGAAGTGATTTCAAGTGTGTTCAATTGGAATCAAGTATGGTGACTATTCAGGCCAATATAATTGTCTGATTCCTTGTTCATCAGATCATTCTTGAGCTGTTCTGGAAGTACACTTTACATCATTGAAGCACCTTCTAACCCAACAATAATGAAGGGCAAAGCGAGTAGCTTTGGAAGAGGACCATTGTCTAACTAAGAAGGCATGATAATCAAGGTAAACTTGACTAGGGTTACTAGCCAGAGGTCCCCTCATATATATACTGTTACGCTTGCATGGAGTTATCCAGCAAGTTCAAAGGTTCAACAACTAGTCCAGAACCAATGAAAGCAACTAGTCGAGCGCACACTCAAAGTGTAGTATGAGGACACTTTTAAAAAGATCTCTCTAACTGTGAAAAGCAGTCTCGAGGAGGCCAGAAAACTACATGTAGATTGCATAGAACTAGCTGGGGAACTAAGATACATGGTGGATTCAATTATATAGTACAGGAATGGGCAGTGCGCGTAGCCATGAGGAGTTGGAGTGAGTCATAGGTAACTAGGGTGACTGATACATCAGTGCACAGCATCAGTGATGGAACCAAGGGATCAAAAGATAGTGGCTGTGAGGCTATGCATGGTTACCATCATAGTGAGATGGTAAAGATGTGCAGAGGTGACAGTGTGATACTGTGACAGTGTGATGGTGTGAAGTAAGGCAGTTGTTAAAGGGATATCCTTCTATTGACTACATAGACCAGTCCATGTTGGAAGGATCCTGAGGAATATCTCAGTAGTCGTCGTAATCAGTAGAAAGAAGGACTCATCAAGGAAGCAGAAAGGAAAAACTGTAACATATACTGTCCTATCATATATACATGTTGGTACTCTATCTGGATGTACTGTGAAGAGTCCGCATGGATCTACATGCACTAGCCATAAGGTATCATAATAGAAGAGTCCATTGCCATAGTCCATGAGGTCATAGTAAGGCATGAGTGATCGTAGTAGTGATTGTGGCAGGGATCATGAAGTGGCCATAGCCTTGTAATCTAATCATAAGAGTGTTAGATAAGATGAGATGAGATAAGATCTCAAAAATAAAAGTTCATCCTGTAACAATCATCATCTTGTTGAAAGACAATGTCACCTTCTAGAATTCCAGATTCCTTTGTGATTTCTAGCTATCCTCCCTCAGAAATATTCACATAATGTTCAACATCAATTATTCTGTCTGCCTCACTCAACACTCCAACTTTATTCCATCATATGCAGTCCCATATCATCAGTGAATCACCTCTATGCTTTGACAATCAGCTCCTCTCCCTGCTTTTTCATATATATTCTTCATATTTGACCCAATATTATTCATTTTGGTGTCATTTGATCATATAATCCTCTTCCAATGCTCCACAGCATGATTTTGATACTTCAGAGCAAGAGCTAATCTCTTTTTCTTATAGCTCTGAGTAGAGGTTTTTTCTTCTTCACCAGAGCTTTAATGTGACTTCTGTTGGGGTATTTCTCACTATCTGGTGATGATAGGAGTATCAGCAATAGAGTTGCTGAATTTGGTGGCTTGAACAGCATTTTTGGCCTCATTAGTAACAATATACTGAACAATGACTCTTTTGTTGATCACAATAATTTTTGCTGGATGACCACCATGAAGTCTAGGCTGTCTGAATTGAAGTTCTTGAGTGGCCTGGAATACTAGAGACATTCATAGGCCAAATTTGGACACATTCTTCCTGGAAGAAAGACCAGTAGGAATGATACTGCTCTCTTAGAAGTAGAAATAGACTTTATGGTATGTGGGAAAGTAAACATCATGAAATAGTAGGGTTTACATAGTGACAAGCACTTAATTACATAATGTTAACATAATAGAAGCATTATTAAATGTATGTAATGAGATTACAGCATACTAGGTACCAATATATACAATTCAAACCAAAAGTCAAAAAACTGTCCACATGCATTGTCATTTTGAAATAGCTGTAACATTGTCAAATCATGACCAAATTCATTAATTCTTGCACACATAGATAGCCAATAGTATCTACTACATTTCATACACTTACATAGTTTGGTAAAAATTAGATGCTGTTGTGCATTATTGTATTTAGTGCAAAAGATGCAAACATGCAGACAGTTTTTTGAGCCACTGTATCTCCAAACTACCAAGGAACCTCTTTCAACTGTGTCTTACAATAGTGAATCTACTACTTTCTATACATATTTCCTTTCATGTGACACAATCATGTTGATCTTCATTTCATATGATCAAATGGCCCTAGTCTAGTTCTTCACAGCTCAGTTTTAGTGCTTGAAAGGAAAGCTAGCCACTATTTTCTATGCTTGGCAGATAAGAGAGGTTTCTTTTTGTTCATTATTATTTAATGAAACAAACTTGAGGACATTGTGAACAGCTTAGGAAGAGATGGGACAGAGGAGAGTAGAACTGACAAGATGGGTGACTTACACAGGATGTTCAGCCTTCACAGTAGAAACACTAGAGGCAAATCTCCTTCTATCAATAGAAGAAAGCTCAGAAGTGTTACGCTCACCGAGTGGTAAGCGTAAGGACTTGGATAAAGGTCAAGGGCAAGGTCAAAGTTACACCCTATAGGTGCAAGGGTTCGGTGTAGATAGCCGCAAGGGGACAGGGACTGGGACCCTGAGGACGCGACCGGTGACAATGTCCGGCTGTAGACAAGGAAGAAACAAGGGAGTGCCCACTCAAAAGTAGGGCAAGGACTTAGAGAGATCCAGGAGGGCAAGGAGATGCTATTCCAAGTAGGTGTAGCTTAGGGATACATGGCTGGAGCCTTGGGGTTTATATACCCCAGGGATACAGGATGACTAAGCGACCATGGAAGGCCATGGAATGCATAGGAACAAAGATGAGTCAAAGGAACACAGCTGAAGGCTGTGGAACAGGAAAGAAGAATGTTCTAAAGAAGCACAGCCAGAAGGCTGTGGAACAGGAAAAAGAAGAGCATTTAAGTAATACACAGCCAGATGCTTAGTAAAGCAGTACAAGTCATCGGCTGATGAGTCAAAGAGGCAAGGTAAGCATAGACAAAGGAGAAAAGGGGCAAGATAAGAAAAGAATAGGGTAAAACATAACAAGAAGAACATCCTAACTTGGTGTTTTCCTTCTCTAGAAGGAGTTGGTTGATGAACCTAGCCACAGTAGACTTTCCTAGACCAGTTTGAGAGGAAATATAATGAATAAAGAAGCTAGATTCGGTGAAGAAGAGGATATTAGCCTTAATAGAGATAAAAATGGATTTCTTGATGATAATGGAGTAGCTAAACAAGATGTATACTCTTTATGTATCTGGATTTTATGTAATTTAGACAATTAACTAGAATCAAGGCATAGCATGCATCAGAAGCTGTCAAATTCTTGTGTTATTCACTAAATAATGGATGGTAGAATGATGCTCAAATAATTGTCCCAATGACATGTCATTTTAAAGTGGCTATATCTCAGTGCCATGACAACCAAATCACATGATCTAAGCAGGGTTAGGATGCCAAGAGCACATAATATCTTCCATCCTGCAGGTGTTTGGTCTTATTTGACCTATATCTCTGGCAATTAACCCATTTGTCCAAAATGCCACAACATTGGAACAATTTTTTGAGCCATTGTATATGTAGTTGTGTGTGATATAACCAGTTATGACATGACAAATGACACAGCCTTGTGTAACTGCCACACAACATGATGATGACATGGCCATAAAAACCTGGCAAATGCAATTGTATACATTATATGACAATACAACCAGTTGACATGTCAACATAGTACAATACAATCACATGATATGACAATGTGGTAGTGCCAAACAATGCAGTGATATAGCTGTGATAATATGGTAGCTGAAGCTCTACAATGGAAAATGTGGCCTTGGACTATAGAAGCTGAGTAGGTTTGTATGTTGTGTAAACATGTCAATTATATCTTGAAATGAACCTTTACAAGTGTTTGAATTTTTGATGTGAGGTTCAGTTCAGGTTCAGGTTCACCTTGAGGGAGGCCTAAATTGAAGTGAACTGAACTTTGGCAGCCCTAACTAGGGATGCTGCAGCCTGGCCTGAAAGTCCTGAGCCAGTCAAGCCAGGCTCCAAAAAGCCTGGCTGGGCCAGGCCACATTGGGGGCTTGGTGTGGCTTGGAGCCTAGCCAAGCTGGGCTCCAGAAGCCCTGAAGCCATGAGAAACTGACCTGTCCTGATGCCTGTGCTACTCATCACACATTACATGTCACACAGCACAGCCCAACTTCACAATGCCTGCATTGCTGTCATCACCAATGGTGTGTTTTTCAATATTCTGTTATTCCTGTTGTATTTCTCATCCTGACACAAGGTTCCTGTATCCTTGGTCTTGGTGATCTTGTCACAAATGGCTTGCCCATCAGCATTGGAAGACCATATGTATTTTTTGTTGCTTCTATCATGCTCACATAAACACACCCCATGTTGCTTTGTCAAATGTCCTGTGTACAGTGAGGGCCTCCTCCACCCCACTCACACTATCCCCCCTGAAACCTCTCTATCCAGGGTTGCCACCCACCTGTGCTGGCTCATTCAGTCCACTCACATGCTCTACATGCCCTTGCTGCCTTCACTCCCTTGATAAGACATAAGAGAGGAAGACTCTCTAAATGGACTGGGAAGGATGACAGTAGGGGTAGGGGATAGCCCCCTAATAAGAGCTTTTACAGGCTTGAAACTGCACATCCACCCATCTCCTCACTTACCACTGATGGTACTATAGACACTGCCCCCCTTGCACTCTACCACCCAGCCCTAATCCTTGGAGAGGGGCATCAGAGGAGTGTCAGATGGATGATCAAGTGGGCTAATAAGCTCCAAACCCCTCCTCACACATAGACCAGGGGGCAGTCTCCCAGGATTCAGACAACAATGATGAAGTAACTGAGGACACGCAGGATGATACACTTGATACTAATGAGTAGAAATTGTTATGTACATATTTTGGTAGTGCAATATATCAAGCCACAGCCAGGCCTTAAGCCAGGGCTTTTGAGCCTGGCTGGGCTGTCTCTGGGGGCTTTGAGGGCCTAGAGCCTAGCCCATGATTTTGTAAGGCCACTGGCCCTTAAAGCCAAGCCCAAGCTGGGGCTTTTGGGCCAGGCCAGGCTGTGGCATCACTAGCACTAACCATAACAAGGTAGGTAAGGGTGACACAATGGTGTGTTGACCACTAACCACAATGATGGTGAGGAGGGGAAGGGGAATGTGATGGTGAGTACTCTCCCTTCACCATCACAATGGCTCAATATGCAAATGATAATACAGGTGGTGAGAGTGCCACAATGGCATGCCCTCCATCATAACTACAATGACAGCAGGGCATAGCAACAAGAAGGCTGCAATGACCATATGCATCACCCAAACCAACATCTTTCCACCAACCCCATAATGCCAACAATGAGCAATGGTGCACCACAATCTCAACCACAACACAGGCAGGGACTACCAACACACTCCAAGTATTGCAGCTGTTTGTGGTGTGCACTTATGCCACCATTTGTTCCTTGTTTCTCATGTTTTGTTATACCCATATGGCATGTCAACACTCCTTTATTAGTTTGTTTTTGTCATGGACTTGAATATCACTGTTTTTGGTTTGTAATGAAATGTGGGAGCATGAGTGCACAACTAAGCAGAAAGCATGCAAGGCCAGAATTGTGAAACTAGAGGCAACTACTGAATAGACAGAATAGCTTGAATAGTGCTGGACAAGCCTAAAAAAAGGCCAAAATAGCACAAGAATCTACTAGTTTGACTATCTGTGTTATTTCAACTGGCCATTCCAGAAATAGTAGAAATAGTACATAAATAGTTCAGCAAGTGCAGTGTCATTTAAACATTTTCCTGATGAACAGATCTATCAAGATGGGTATCTCCACCTACATAACCAACCACTAAAGTCAGAACTCAGGACCAGCTAAACAGGACCTTAATGATGATGAAACACCATCAAGTGCTGTCAAGTGCAGGTAAGTACCATGAAGATTTACTGATGTTGGACACTTCAAAGCCAATGATGACTGACAAAAGTTCTTTTGTTTGGAATACTTGGTGATAAAGTATGTGCACTCTGACACCCACTGGACCTAGAACATGATAGGCTTCATTTTAGCCTCGATTGCCTTCAATGGATCGGCATCGTGAACAAATGCAAAGACATCGCTCATCGTGAGAACTAAATGAGTATTTTTTGAAATGCCATCTCATTCCGCTCGCAGACATTCTCATCCACTCGGAACCAATGCAATCGTAAAATGGCTTGATTCGACATAATCATACATCCTCGAGCTATGTGTGTGGGTGCGAACACACGGAGGTGACCCGCCTCGTCATCCGCAAGACTGAATGCCAATAAAAGGAGCGCCCCCAGCGTACAGCTCCTCCACCACCCTCTCCGCTATCCACCGCTGTGACTCGATGTCTTTCATGACCACAGGCACCTTGACCTGGCCTAATCCGATCCCCATCCGCTCACCTCGCCACTGGCGATACGCCATGAAGGTTCCTTTTGCCATGATCCGGACGGTGGGTAGACGGGCCTTTGCTGCTCGAACGAGGTGCGCATATTCGCTGTTGGTGGCACTCAACGCATCACTGAGCCGTTGTGCCACTCGATACGCCTCTGAGCCTACAGCACAGGTTGTGTGAGTAAACGTCGCCGTAAAAGCCAACGTAGAAACGCACCGAGGGGCCCAGAGGGTTCCACCAGAAACCCAACCGTCTTTGGTGCGTCGCGTTCGTCCAGGACCGTCGTGAAGTCGACCACTTGAACAAGCCCTTCCGAGAGGATCGTTTGAATGGCGGAAACGAGGTCGGTGTCTGATATGACAATGTCAAGCAACCGGATCACAAAGCTAGGTAAGAGTAAGGGGAAACAGCTCTCAGGGCACGGAAATCACGCACGATTTCCGCCCCAGGTACTTGAACACGGGCGCACCATTCCGAGGGTTGAACCCGACGATCTGGATAATGTCGTCCATCAGATAACGCCAAAGTCCGTTGCGTGTGGTCACGACGACTTGGCAGCGCCGACCGGGTTGAAGATCCCACTGACAATGTCACGTGCATCAGCTAATCATGACCGAAAGACGTCTCCAAGGGACTTACCCCTTGCATGATACCCGGGCACGTCCCCTCGGCGTTCAAGAACTCGATTACATCTTCTGTCTCAAACACGAATGTGTTGAGATCATCGGGATCGAAAAAGACGGACATGGTGGACTCGGAAGAATTATATCCATGGTTACGAATAGCAATGGTCGGGCCGAGGATGGCCCTCACCTAGGTGTATCTGTGTGCATGCTGGCGCACAGGAGCGAGTCAAGACGTGCGTACCAGGCCAAGAGACGTCCCGAACGAGCCACTACAGATACCTCCAAGTCGCCTCATGCGAGGCCAGACGCGTGCTGCCCACCCAACGCCAGACGATGGTGGGCCAATGTCGCATAGAGCGTCCGCACGCGCGGGGTTCGCGTTCAATGCGACCTGTTTGACGTCAGCAAAGAACACGCATTTCAATATCACTAGCCCACCTGCAAATGCTCTTGCATATGGTCAATGCCATCGAGATCAGGAACCTTGCCCTCCCGAATGGATGCCACGAGCTCCTCCCACGCTTGGTCCATGACGCGAACGAGATCGACAAAGACGGGAATGAACGTGACGAAGATCTGATCGAGATCAGAACACGCGAGGCAGAAGAGTGCATGGATCATAAAGTACGACTGGCTGTTGGTGATCATGCCGGCGCCCCATGGGGCCACATGACCGGGCACTGCAAAGAACGTATCAGATTCTTGGTCGTATTCTGGCAGCCACGGTTACGAGGAGAGCACACACAGACTCTCGACAAGCGACGAGTGTCGCTATCGACATCCCAATCAAACTGTAAGCGGAGGACACCGCCAGAGGCTAGACAGAGCGGAATCCTCTTCACGACATGGCCGGGCTCGCGTTCGACTGTCTTCACTTCTCTCCACCCATAGTAGAAGATGTGTGCAATTGGCCCCTGAGCGCCACTGAAAGCAGATGGCAGGCGAGGATGTTCTGCGCGCGGGTGTTTGTACATCGGAAGCAGTTTCGGTTCCATTCCGGATGTGGAACTAGACTGGGCAAAGTAGTAGGGAAAACCCGGTGCAAGGAGGTTCTCGACGCGCGACGCCTCACAGGGAGTCTCGTTGAATCGAGCGATCCAGGGTTTGTATGAGGCATAGTCTGTCACAGGCACGTGGGCACGGAAATTGGCCAAGAGAGTGGGACCAGGCGTCTCCCCGTGCTGCGCGATCGCATCGCGAAACGGCGCAAGATCCAGGGTTCCGGATGCATACTGGCTGGTCACGTTCGCTCTGATGATGCGAAGGAGAGATAGATCGGTGCTTTTTACGAGTGCGTCTCGTAATGCAGGTGTGAGCGCCTGCAAGGGTGGGGCCGGAGTGTGCGTCGCCATGGTTCAAAGGTGCAAGAAGGTCGACGTACGTGGGAAGCAATCAATCTGTCTTATCCCGTTCTCCTAACCCCCCTGCGGTGGATTCCGGTGCTTAATAAGGTCCCTGTGGCAGTCTGCACATGTTTCGGCAGTCAGTTTGGCGGAGTCCAGAGTGTCACCAGCGCGCTTCTATTTCCAGTTGGGGGCGGGGACCAGCCCAGCTTGCAACGACGTTCTCCGGGGTGGTCGCGATGTCCAACCCCATCATTTCTCCCTTGCGATCTGAGCGCATAGAGGATCCAAAACGGGTGCTTGGAAAGGTCGGTGGGGCGTTCATGCTGCGTTATCGTACGACTTCGGCACGGACTCAAATGAAACACGCGTACCTGTCTTTTCTTTTCAAATTGGCCCGACGAGTGCCGTGGGAATCGAGTAAGGTGTTTCAAAGGGAAAATGAAAGACGGACGGGTGGGCTGGACTTGCTGAGGGCAAATGGTAGCAGCCGCGTAGGTCCTATCAATCTTTATTCACAGGCACGATGAGGCTGTAATCATTCAACTTGATCCAAGAAAGGCCGCATTGAATGAAACCGGCAACCATAAGCCATGTGATCAACACACCAACGAAAATGGGCGCATAACGTCACAGCTACACCATCGCCTTTCCTCCGGACACCGTTATGGCTTGACGTGCGACGTGACCACCTTGACCTTGACCTGGCACAATCAAATCCCCATCGGCTTGCTTCGCCACTGACGATACGCCATAAATGTCCCTGGCGTGAGGACTCGAGCGGCTGGTAAACGCGTTGCAAGCTAACAGGACGGATGCCGAGGCTAACCCAACAGGATTCCGCTTCACCACTCGACCAGGTTCATGTTCGATTGTTCTCACCTTGTGGAGTCTGTAGTAAAAGATGAGCGCGGTCGGGCCCTGAGCGGCGTCGCTGAGATTGAAGAATGGGAGAAGAGGGGACTCATTGCCCTGGTCATGCTTGCATACCGAGAACAATTTCGGTTCTTTGCCGGACGTGGAGCTGGACATGGCAAAGTAGCAGGGGAACCCGGTGTGAGGATATTCTTGACGTGCAACAGCTCGCATGGTGTCTTGTTGAGTCGAACAATCCAGGGCCTGTATGGCGTATAGTCTGTCACGGGTAGTGGGCACGGAAATCGTCCAAGAGGGTGGCATCAGTCGTCGTCCCTTGGTGAGTGATTGCGTCGCGAAACATGCGAGAGACGAAGTTTTGGATGCATACAGGTTGGTTGCGTTCACTGCAAAGGAGGGACATATCAATCCGCTTCATGAGTGCATCCCGCAGCGCAGGTGTCAATACCCTCGAGGGGGATTGCGTCGTCATGGATCGAAGCTGCAGAGGAAGATCATTTGTTCGTGGGAAGTAATCGCCATCAGCAAATCGTCCAAATTCTCGCACAGCCTACAGTGTATGTCACTCAAAATAGGCAACTCGTCTATAGGCTACAACAAAATTGTAATACTACCTTCAGAATGGAAAGGGAAAGAAATTCAATAGCACGGATAAATTATTGGATGCCAATACTTCCTCGCTATCTGAATAAATCTTTGAAATTGTACTTTTTCCCTTGCTCGCCCCCTTCAAAAGTGAACTTCAGGCGGAGCTTGTCGGAGTTACTACATTTGGATGTCGGAGTTGCTATATTTGGACATCAGCCCAACTCTATTTGGTATTGCTAATTGATCCTGCACACAACAAGTCAATTCAGTAAGATATCAACACTCATCATCACAGTTGGCCCACAACACTTGTGAGATTTGTACTTTTTGACTGCAAATTCCGCTTGCTTTGCATTGAGTCCCTTTCTATCATGCCTTTGAGAAGTGTGTGCCATGTGATTCTGTATGTACATTACTTGTATGCATCCATATATTGCCAACTTTTTCAAAAAAATGCACAGATTGTCTTGATCAGACAGTCATCAAGAATCTCAGGCACAAGACACTTTGTGGTGGGAAACATGCTGTCAGCCACAAGGTGGAAACTTGTCAAATGGCCATGTTAGCTACACAACCCAAGGCAACATTCCCACAACCACACATATGTGTTTTCACCCATCCCCAGTACATCTCAATCAGATTCAGCTCACAGTGGAATTTAAGTAGGAACCAGCACTCATGACCAGCCTGCTCGATAAGGATCTGGATAAGTGGCTTTTCATCTCTAAAATCTTGTTGATTTCCGAGTAGCTTTCATATACAGCAATCCATTTGCAATGATTCCTGAACAATATCAATTGGTAATCTATTTGAGTTCTCTTGGCCTTCAGCTGCTGCCTGTGCCTCATGCTGCAGCCACTCTTGTGCTTCACAAGAAAGCTTGCATGTTTGGCACTCTGCTACAACTTTCTCATTGTTTGCATGTTCAAGCATGGTGATGAGGCCATGCTCCTCCAATACCCAGAGCATTCCTTTTGGCTGGCCATGCAACAGATAATCTGGGTGTTCTAAGGGAAGGTCTTGTGGAAAAACCATTGTTTGAAGTATATCATGAAGTGCTGGATCAGGATTGTCAGTTGGAATAAAGATGTCATACATGACTTGTTGCTTTCCACCTGGTTTAACATTCATCTTCTTTACATTCAGTGCATCCTTTGCAAATGCTCTATGTGCTGAGGACTAATCAAACACGAACTTAGCAACTGCATTTGGATACATCCACTCAAAGATTTTGATCACATGTTTCACCTTTCCACCAGGATTGGATTAATTACAGTAAGTCACTTGATTTACAAATTAATTTTTGGCTGCTCACTTGTTCAACGAGCTTATCATTTGGCCAAAACCCATCATGGTTTTTGCTTGGATAGATAATTTTGCAGACATCTGTGGACTCTAACCTTTCACTATCAGGCAAGTGTGAGTTCTCCTCATACTGTGCAGTTGATAAAGTGAGTCATCCACTTTGCTCAATGATAAAATCTGAAACATGAATTGCTCATCCTTGACCTTTCTTTCACAGTGGCATCTTTCCATCCTGTGTGTAGATGTGCTGCTGGAGGTCATTTGCACAAAAGATTGATTCATTGTGTATAATTGGAACATAAAGCTTCTCACCTGGGCCCAAGTTGGGCTCAATGGGCTCAAGATTTTCATCTGAGTATGTGCATCACAGTCTATTCACATAGAATGTTAGGATGATTGTTTCATCAACAATGTTGATATTGTACCTTTCATTTTCACCAAACTTTTCCAAGAATGATTTTCGGTATATGATAACATCTTCCCACTCATGTCCATTGATGTATATTCCTTTTTTGACCTCTTTCAGCTCATAACCAAGCTTAGAAAGCCATTGACGAGCAGTTGACTCAGAGATCTGTTGTCCTCCCAAATCAAGTCCCAAAGATGGGATTATGATGTCTGAAACACTTCAAACCCTCAAGTACTGGGGTGAAGTGAGCGAGGTGAGAGAGGAACTGGTAAGAGGGAATGGAGGAGAAACTCCAAGTGAACTTGACTGGGGATTCCAGCCAAGTCCCTCAGGTTTATATAGGACTACATATGTTTGTACATGTGTGGGCTGGATCTACCGACATACATCTTAATACAAGAGAACAAAGGAAACAAGTCATGCATGTGAGTTGTGGCTAGTCATGATACTGTGCTGGTCAGCATGTATGCAGCATGGAGAGTCATGAGGAGTCAGAGAGGTGTCCATGAGGTGGAATGGAAGCAAGCATAGCCATGTACAGCATGGAAATGAAAAGCAGGCTGCGCACACATAGGATGAGTCATAGAACCTATAGTAATGGGTAAATGTGTAAACATGTCCTGGAATGCTTAAGTAATGCAGTGTGATAAGATAAGATAAGAGAGAAAGGGAATGTGGCATGAGTGAGAAAAGTCGTGCTGTAACACCACCCCCCTTCTATGCATCAGACTCCTGGCTGATGGCGCCAAGTAATGGCACAGGGTAGTTCGTCATAGGGGTTATAGACTGCAAACTGGTCGAGAAAGCCGGCCTGAAGGTGGAGCTTGGGGTTCTTTTCATGGAATTCATCCAATGCCACCTGGGTGTTGGAGAGATTAGATTTGGGCTTCTAAGTGCATCCATTCTCGCTGTAGCCACTCCAGTGGACAAGATATTCCCATCCATGACCCTTAGGGCATGCATCTACGATAAAATTGACTTCATATTCATCCTCCCGGTCCTCAATTATGTTAACTGGGCCAGGCCAAGAGATGGGTTGGCCATCAAGGTGTTCCCAGTAGGGTTTAATGCAAGAAATATTAATGACAGGGTGGATTTTCATGGTTTTTGGTAACTTCAGCTCGGCCGCATTCGGTCCAATGAGCTTAACAACCCGAAAGGGGCCTAACCATTTTTTGGACATTTTCTTGGATTCCTGCATCAAGCGGAGGTTATCTGTGGCAAGGAGAACTTGGTCTCTGGGAGCATAGAGGGGGGCTTCTGACCAATGCTTGTCAGTCTGGTGGTGTATTCATTCTTGCATGAGGGAGAGGTTAGTCTGAACCTCATCAAAGGTTTTCTCAATTTTGTTAGATAGTTCATCAGCAGCTGGGGCTTTAGAGCTGCCAGGCTCAACTTCCATTCATGGTTCATAAGTCTGTGTGACTTTGAATGGGGACTTCTTGGTAGAAGCCAAAGTATGGTTATTGTGTGTGAATTGTGCCATAGGAAGCCACTCAGGCCAATCTGTCTGATGATCACAATAAAAGAGTTGAAGATACTGATGGAGGTTGTGATTAATGCATTCCATCTGGCCATCAGTCTGAGGGTGGTGTGTGGTGGATAACTTCGGGGAAATCCCGAGCCATTTGCAGAGGTCCTTCATGACTTGTTGTTATGCTTGCGTGGAGTTATCCAGCAAGTTCAAAGGTTTGACAACAAGTCCAGAACCAATGAAAGCAACTAGTCGAGCGCACACTCAAAGTGTAGTGTGAGGACACTTTAAAAAGATCTCTCTAACTGTGAAAAGCAGTCTCGAGGAGGCCAGAAAACTACATGTAGATTGCATAGAACTAGCTAAAGAATACTGATACAGGCCCGAGTCTTTATATACAAGTAGTTATAGAGATATGACTAAGAATCGGCCGCATTGGTGTCATCCATAGTTACTACTCTAAATACTACATCTGGGATAGTGGGACACGAGGTGATGTGAGAGAATCACCTTGGGAGAAAAGGGTCCAAAAGGGAAATGGGCACATCAAGATCAAGGGGAAAAACAGGGGGCATAGCGACGGTGGTTAAACCCGTCGGAAGATGACTATCAGAAGATGACACGATATCAAATGCATAAGTATTAGGGGAAGAAAAACTCATCAAGGTAGCACAATGTATCCGCCTTCACCAAGGAGTGGCATTTCTCGTAACAATACCTCCAAAGTAGACCGGAGGCCCAGCCTCTGAGTTCCACACTTCTCTAGGAATGCACCAGGTAGCATTAGGCCACACTTCCATTGGAAGGTGTTATGCTTGCATGGAATTATCCAGCAAGGTCAAAGGTTTGACGACGAGTCAGAACCAATGAAAGCAACTAACTGAGCGCACACTCTGAGGTGTAGTGCGAAGACACAAAAGGTTCTCACTAACTGCGACAAGCAGTCTCGTGGAGGCCAGATAACTACACGTAGATTGCGTAGAACTAGCTGGGGAAACTATGGTACAAACTGGAGTTGACTATATAGTAGTGAAGTAGGCTGTGTGTACAGCCGTTGATGAGTCATGGGTAACCAAGGTGAATGATACATCAATGCACAGCATCAGGGATGAGATCAAGGGATCAAAAGATGGTGGCTGCCGGGCTATGCGAGGTTACCATCAAGTGAGATGGTGAAGGTGTGACGATGTGGAGAGGTGACGTGGTGAAGGGGTGAAGGGTCAAAGAGATGATGCATATGCTCTTGGATTAGTCGTGGTCGTTCACCCTAAATGGTTTTAGAGGAGATTCCTAAGGATAGACTAGCGGTTATCGTGACCAGGTCAAGAGTGAAGGGGACTTGTCAAGGTAAGAAAAAGGAAAAACTGTAACAGAAGGGGAAGGGGAATCCCGGTTCTGCAGGCAAGCTTCCATAGAGTGCGCCACACTATTACAGATTCTGCAACAATGTTCTGGGCAGTTGTATTGAGTGTGACCAAGCGCCGATACCCTGCAAATGGGGCAGATGTATTCTGGACAATTTGGGTGATAATGTCCACTGTCCCCGCAGGTGTAGCAGTGAGCAGTGCGAGTCGGTCCAACAGGGAGCCGAGCGATGAAGTCAACGAGGGAATTAATGAGGGGTTGGAGAAGTCGGTTGTCAGCTTCTCTATGCATAGCTGCTCGTTGGGCTCTAGATCTAGCACAGGGAGGTAGAACGGGGAGTGGCTCATTGTTTCCTGGGTGAGGGGTTCCGACTCGTTGAAAAACTGGGGAGAACTCACCTCCTGCCACATCCTCAGATACAGTGGTGGAAGGGCGCAGGATGGGTATGATAGCCACAATGGGATCAGGATGAGCAAATGCAGGTTTGTCAGGATTGTCGCCGAGTAGTCGTCCCAGGGCGAGCAGATGAGTGATGAATCCAGGGTTAAGAAAGTCTCAGATTTGAGACGGGGAGAAGGACTGTAGAATCGGCCACATGAAATCATGCATGGGTTGAGTGGGAAGTTGGTGGAGGAGGACAATTATCCCATGCCTAACGATCAACTCCAGAATGTAGTCTTTCATTCTCAATAAAGCAAGTCGGGATAGGGTGAACGGGGCTGCTAGCATAGAGTTGCTTGGCAAGTGTTCGGTCTGCTGGGCAAATGCATGATAGCGATGGTAGAGGTTTAGGAGCAGGGGGAGGAACTCATGGTTTTCAAACTCGGGTAAGGTGTTGATCAGGAGGACCAGGTGGACGTCCTGGAGTACTTTCTCTAGAGCTTCCCACAGATGCAGTTTGGACAACCTGTGGAACTGATAGATTTCCACATAGGCTAGCTCCTCCCGATGGTCCTTCCGGTAAGTTTCGAGAGGGTCGGTCAACACAATGGGGATGGGGATGAGGTTTATCAGTGGGGACATATTGGAGGAAAGGAAGAGGTGCATTGTTACATTACTCCAGGTCTGCCCATCTACTATTTAACATTGGTGAGTCCACCAAATGTTCCCTTTCCGGCCCAGTCACCACCCTCCAATTCCTCTCCTGTGGTGTTACCACCCGTTGTTGGCGGCTGTATGGCATGATCAGTGCCTATTTTGATCCTGGTCTCCAGTGTGGGGGTCCTCACCCACTATCGTTCTTGTCCTGCTTCTATGGACCCGTCACCCCATGACAGGTACAGTAACACCTTGTCCCAGACATGTACTTCTACCGCCCAGAACCTCGATTTCTCTGTGAGGTTGTGGAGCAGGTGGACTACATAGAATAGTAGGAGGGTGGTGAGGATGAGGAGGGTTTCATAAAAATCGATGGAGAATTGCATGGCTGTGCAAGGGTAGATGTGGGCAGTGATGGTGTGTAAGAGCTGTAATGCTGAGGAGTTTCGATGCAAGAGGTGGCCTTTTATAGAAGACGTTGGTGGTGCATGGACCAAGAGATCAGATCCAACCGGGACTGTGGAATCAGGGTCATCAATTCGGGTGGATTCGGGTTCCTACTGCAGAAAGGCCTCAGGGTGTCTTGTTTGATAATCGTGGAGAATTTTTCTTGCATTGGATAGATTAATAGCGGGTTCCCACGTGTTTTTGGCCAATGAATATCCTTTCCATTTGACCAAATATTGTCTTCGTCCGAATGTTCCTCGATGGGCTAGTATTTCCTCTACTTTGTATTCCTCTTCTCTTTCAATGGACTCAGGTGGTGGTTGGAGGAAATTAGGACCGTGTTCAGTAGTTTCTATGTAGGGAGTGAGGAGTGAAGCATGGAATATGGGGTGGATGTTCCATGAAGCTGGAAGTCAGAGTTGGAAAGTGACTGAAGAGATGATCTTTTCGATTTCGAAGGGGCCTACTCGTTTAGGGGCCAGTTTCCTAGATGGGTAGGGGATTCAAAGATTCTTTCCTTCTAGCCATACTTTATCCCCTATCCTGAAAGGTCTATATTTAGACCAGGTTCTCTCTTTTTGTCGTAGTTGGGCGGTGATGTGGGCCGCCTTTGCTTCTTTGTGAGTGTTCTGAAGAATAGCCATTCATGACTCCAGAGCAGGGAGGAATGTTTTCCCAATGGCAGGATAAGCCTGAGGTTCATATCCCATCATAAGCGAAAATGGAGTCTGCTTGGTGACAGAATGTGTAGTGGAGTTGTGAGCGAATTCAGCCATTGGAAGAAGGTCATGCCACTTAGCAGGGTTCCCATTGCAGAAGATCCTGAGATATGTTTCCAATTCTTGGTTGACTCATTCAGTTTCTCCATCAGTCTGGGGATGATAGGCAGTGGATAGGGCAAGATCATATTGTAGGAGTTGGGCTCGTTCTCTGGCAAAGGCAGAGGCAAATTGGGGGCCTCTATCAGAGATGACTCATTTGTGGAGCCCAAATCTGGGGAAGATATTCCTAAAAAAGAGTTTGACTACTCCTGCTGTGTCGATGGTTTTATTGCAGGGGAGGAAAATTACCCCCTTTGTAAGGCCATGGTCAACCATGACCAAGACAGCGTCGAATCCTGCAGATCTCGGTAGATCAGTGATTAAATCCATAGAAATATTCTGGAAGGGGTGGTCTGCCTCCATGGGATTGGGGATTGGCGGAGGTGTTGTAGGGTGAGTGTTTACTTTGTTTGCTTGGCAGATTGCACATTCGTGAACAAATTTCCTGACGAAGGTAGAGAGGCCTGGCCACCAATAGTCTCGTTGAATTAAAGATAGAGTTCTGAAGTACCCTCCATGTCCTCCTACAGGGGATTCATGGAGTTTAGTGGTTAACACCTGTCATTGAGACTCAGGGATGAAAAGACGCCCCTTGAAATACAGCATTCCATCTTCCCATTTCCAATTGTTAGCATTGGCTCTGGGGAAGAGTGAGGAACCCATTTGTGCTGCAGTGATGGCGTCTTTTGCTAGGGGGTTGTCTTTAGTCGAAAGGATCACCTTTTCCTGTATGGCGAGATCAATTAGATTGATGAAATGATCATCAGGGATAAGAATCATGTCCTGGTTGTCTTCGGTGGTATTGATCTCTTCTTTTCGAGATAGAGTGTTGGCTGGGGCCATTTTATTTCTGGGGAGGTTTTGATATCAAATGTCAAAGTCTTGTAAAAACAACATCCATCTCACTTGTTGTCGAGATAGCTTATGAGGTTGTTTAAAGTATGCCAAATTCTTATGATCAGTTTGGATTGTCACCTGGTGTTCTGTTCCTGATAGGTAGTATCTCCATTCCTCCAATGCTCGTATGACTGCCAGTAACTCTTGATTGTAGATGTCATAGTTTTGTTCTTTGGGAGAAAAGGTTCTGGAGAAGTAAGTGCAAGGATGGGAATCTCCATTTCCATCTGCTTGCATCAGGACGGCTCCCAAAGCAGTGAGTGAGGCATCTGTCATGACTGTAAAGGGTTTGGTGGAGTCCGGCATCTTGAGGACCAGTCTAGACATAAAGGCCTTTTGCAAGGTTCTAAAGGCTTTTTCGCATTCGGGTGACCAGTTCCAGTTGACTCCTTTCTTGGTAAGCTCATGGAGAGGTTGGCTGATCCCAGAGAAGTCAGGGATAAACTTCCTATAGAAGTTGCAAAATCCGATGAACGAACGGATTTGCTTTACAGAGGTCAGGCTCTTCCAGAATTGGATAGCCTTGAGTTTTCCTGGGTTGAGGGTAATCTCGCCAGGTCGGACTATCATTCCCAGGTAGTCGACTTTGGTGACGTTGAAAGAGCATTTACTCAGCTTGAGGAACAAATCATTGTCCATCGTTTGTTGTAGAACTCTGCGAGTTCTTTCCGTGTGTTCCCTTGGTTGCTTGGAAGCGATGATAAGATCATCCATGTATATGATCAGCCATCCTTTGGCAATCATATCAGCAAACATGTGATTCATGAGGGCTTGGAACGTAGCTGGAGAGTTACTCTGTCCGAAGAACATGACTATTGGTTCAAACAGTCCTACAGGTGTGATAAAGGCAGCTTTCCATCGATTGGGAGGGTGGATTAACACGTTGTTGTAGCCCCATCAGATATCCATCTTGGTGAAGATGGTGGTGTCCTTTAGCTGATCTACAAGCTCAGAAATGTGAGGTAGGGGGTAAGCATTTTTGACAGTATGCTCATTGAGGTATCAGTAGTCTTGGCAGGGACGAAGACCTCCATCTTTCTTTGGTACAAAGAAGAAAGGTGAAGCTTGAGGTGATTGCGATGGTACGATGGTTCCTTTCTTCAGGTTTTCATTGACGAATGTTTTGCAGGCTTCTAACTCCTTAGAGTTTAGCAGGTAGATCTTGGCTACTTTTGGCACAAAAGTATCTTTGAGGTCGATGTGGTGGTTATACTTCCGAGATGGGGGTAGTTTGCCTAGTGGAGGTTCTTCGAAAACCCATCTGAATTCTTCAAATTCGGGGGGAAGGGTAGTTTCCTTTTTATTGGCATTCTTGGCTTGTGCGATTTCCATAGAATGAGTGATCTTTTTAATTATCTCTTGGTTGATAAAGGCATCAGGATCTGTGGCCAGGTAGCACAATAGGTATCTCTGTTCAATAAGGTCTCGTGAATGGGATATCTGGTTAATAGATTTCAGGATGACTATCTCGCCTTTGGTCCAATTGATCTCAGGGTTTACCAGTCTTAACCAGGACATCCCTAGTATGACGTCTTCTTCTCCGCAATTGATGACAAGGAAAGTTTGGTTTTCCAGAAGTAATGACTCAATAGTCATTGAGAGGGTCACTTTCCTTCATATCATTCCGTTTTCATTGAGGGTTCCATCAGTGTTTGTTGCTTTAATGGGGATTTTCAACTTCTGTGTTGTAAGTCCTAGTTGTTCTACCAGTCTCTTGTTTATGAACCAGTTACTTGCTCCACTATCCACTAGGGATGATATTTCAGCGGTTTTTCCTGTTTCTTTTTCACATAAAAAGATGGGGAGTTGGATTGCTCAATCTGCGATTGGAAATACAATTACAGGAATGGTGGTCATGGGGATTGGTGACACTGAAACACCTTTCCCCCTTAAAAACCCTCGACTTCCTTCTCTTTGGAGATGGTTTCATGGTTTACTGTTTCTCCTTCGCTTTTAGAGAAACATATCTTGAGGACTTTTACTGCCTCAGTGTTAGAGACCTTATTCCTCTTGAGGAATGTTTGGATCTCGTCCTCTGTCTGTAACACTCGGGTAGGTGGTGCATGTCTGGTTGGGGGAGAGACTTTCCTGTAGTTTCTATCTCTATTCCTTCCTCTGAAACTTTGTCCGTTGGAGTGATGGTTCCTGGTGGAACAGCCTACTTGGTGACAGATGAAACATTTGTTATTCTTTATATGCGCTGCTCTTTCCATGGGCGATAGCTTGATGACGTCCATGTCCATTGCGTAAGGGTCCCTGTGAACTCTGTGGGAAGATCTGGACGCATTTGGTTGTCCTTGTCCCATTCTCAGCAATTGGGTTCTGGTCCTGATTTGGTTGAATTGGGCTGCCTTTTCCATCCACTTTACCCATTTTTCTGGAACGGGGCCGACTGCCGTCATCAGATTTACGATATCCCCGTTTACAGCCACTCTGAGTAGATCTATCAAGATTGTGTCTTGATGTCCCATGCCAGCGTTAGCCACCAGTAATTCAAATTGAGCCCTGAAATTGGGGAACGTTCCCCTGCCCTGTTTCAAAGCGTAAAGCTTGGATCACGCATCAGCTTGGGCATCACCTGGGGAGAAGGTTGTAAAGAAATCTTTCTCTAGATCATTGAAGGTGATGTTGATCTTTCCTTGTGCTGTGTCATCCAGTTTCTGATGCCAGGCTTCTGCAAAGGTCGCCGCCATCCCTGTTTTCATGTTGTTAAGAAGGATAACGACCTGTGCCAGTTCATCATATACTTCATGGTTTAACATGAAGTAGGCCTTCATTGCTCAAAACCATCTTTTGGTGTCTTCCACTTTTCCGCTGAAGGACTCTGGACATCCTGCTCTGATCTCTGATTTTTTTGTGGTTGCCAGGGATACAGCTGGTGTTGTGGCTGGTGGGGCAGGCATAGGTGCAGCTGGTTGGTGAGTCATGATAGCAGTATTTGGAGGAGATAACTCAATTGGAGAGGATTCCCTCGGGGTAGAAAATCCTGTGTGTTCTCTTTCCTCTGGTTCTGGGGTAATAGAAATAATTGGGGGTGCTGGGGATGCTTGCGAAAGGCGGTGGAGTCTCCTTGGTGGTTGAAAGGGGTTAGGAGGAATCTGGGAATGTCCAGTGATCCTTTGTCTTTCTGGTTGTGGTACTGGAGAGTTGGCAATATACTGTTCCTCTTCGTGATCAGAGTCTTCAGGTGGTCTAATCCTGGATCGAGATGTGATGGTCTAGTTTCTTTCCCTCTGCTTTTTGGGCAGGAAAAAGCTCTTTGCCTAGGTGAGTCTTGGTTGGCGGAATATCACTGCGTAGAGGGCAATTGTAGCAACTGCGGTATCTATCAACCCTAGGATAGTGGTGACAGCCAGAATAAAGGCAAGGTCTAGTAGGTCCAATCTTCCTCTTGAAGATGACTTCCTGTTTGTTGCCTAGGAGTCCTTCTGCTAATAAGCAGGGACTGGAAATGAGCTAGTTCTTTTGTTGCGCTTGTGTGGAGTTATCCAGCAAGTTCAAAGGTTCGACAACAAGTCCAGAACCAATGAAAGCAACTAGTCGAGCGCACACTCAAAGTGTAGTGCGAGGACACTTTAAAAAGATCTCTCTAACTGTGAAAAGCAGTCTTGAGGAGGCCAGAAAACTACACGTAGATTGCGTAGAACTAGCTAAGGAATACTGATACAGGCCCGAGTCTTTATATACGAGTAGTTATAAAGATATGACTAAGAATCGGCCATGTAGGTGTCATCCATAGTTACTACTCTAAATACTACATCTGGGATAGTGGGACACGAGGTGATGTGAGAGAATCACCTTGGGAGAAAAGGGTCCAAAAGGGAAATGGGCGCATCAAGATCAAGGGGAAAAACAGGGGGCATAGCGACAGTGGTTAAACTTGTCGGAAGATGACTATCAGAAGATGACACGATATCAAATGCATAAGTATTAGGGGAAGAAAAACTCATCAAGGTAGCACAATGTATCTGCCTTCGCCAAGGAGTGGCATTTCTCATAACACTTGTGAAGCAAACTGGGGTCTACGGTTGGAGACAATAGTTTGGGGAAGTCCATGGTTAGTCCATACATGGGAGAGGTATAGCTTTGCCATGTCAAGGGTAGAAGTGGTCTTTTGTGTTGGTATAAAGCATACTTCTTTGGAGAAATGGTCCACAACCACTAGGATCACATCATAGCCATTAGAGAGGGGGAGGTTGGTAATCAAATCTACTGATATGTCTACCCATGGCAGCTCTGCCACCTCTAGGGGTTGTAGTTTACCCGCTGGGGGTTTATTTCCTGTTTTCATTTTTTGACAAGTGTAACATCTAGCCACATATTCAGAGATGTCTGCAGCTATTTTAGGCCAGAAATAGGAGCGGACGATCAGATCTAGTGTTTTATCTTTGCCAGGGTGTCCCACTGTGGGCATGTCATGATGTTTTGTCATCACTTTCATGCATAAGCCTTCATCATCAGGGACGAACACCTGGGATTTTCTATTTTCAAATACTCCATCATTGTTTACTTCAGAACTGTGGGACTCTAGGTCTAGAATTTGGGACTTGCAGAGTTTCATTGTTGCAATCCAAATAAGGTCAAGTATAGAGTCCCTATCATCCTGCAGCGTCACAAGTCTAGCTTGTATGGCGTTCGGGGTGATAAATGTTATTCCTTCATTATCTTTTTCTATGCCCTCCACATGGTCTTCTCTGCAGGAGAGGGTGTCTACTGTTTGCATGGTGGACCCAGGTTTGTGAACCCATTCGTGGTTAAACCTGGAAAGGTACTGCACCCATCAGGCTTGCCAATGGTTGAGGTCTTGTTTCCTCATGAACCATTGGAGATTCTGGTGGTCATTCCAGATCTTGAACTTGTGGCAGGTATCTTCCAGATAATGCCTCCACTGCTCCAGTGCACAGATGATGCTTAGCATTTCTTTATCATACACCTAGTAGTTTTGTTCTGCATCATTCATGGAGTGAGAGTAAAAGGCTACTGGGTGCCATTGGTCGTCTACCTTTGCTGAAAGGACAGCACCGGTTGCATAATCAGAAGTGTCGGTCTCAAGTTGAAGTTCTGAATCTAGATCAGGGGTCACAAGGATAGGGGTGGTGGTGAACTTCTTCTTGAGCGTATTGAAT
>JBBPTT010000221.1:0-36498 GCA_038094175.1 Boletellus aff. lepidospora
ACAAGGGAGCGACACATACGTCCTGCTCCGAGTCCTCGCCCTTCGTTCTGTTCGACCCTCTGTGCGCACCTGTCCGGACTTCGTCGGACTTGCCTGGAGGACCGGACTTAACACCACCGAGCTTGCCGGCAATTGAGGTCCTGTTTCCTCATGAACCATTGGAGATTCTGGTGGTCGTTCCAGATCTCAAACTTGTGGCGGGTACCTTCCAGATAGTGCCTCCATTGCTCCAGTGCATGGATAACGCTTAACATCTCTTTATTGTACACCTGGTAGTTGCGTTCCGCGTTGTTCATGGAGTGGGAGTAAAAGGCCACTGGGTGCCATTGGTCATCTACCTTCGCCGATAATACAGCTCTGGTTGCGTAATCGGATGCGTCGGTCTCAAGTCGAAGTTCAGAATCTAGATCAGGGGTGACGAGAATGGGGGCGGTGGTGAACTTCTTCTTGAGCATGTCGAACACGTTTTGCTGTGCTTCTGCCCAAATAAAGGGCGTGTCTTTTTTTGTTAGGTCATTCAGGGGTCTGGCCACCTGAGCGTAGTCTTTAATGAAATGTCTGTAGAAATTCGCAAGCCCTAAGAAGCTGCGAACTCCGCGGAGATTCTTCAGCACGGGCCATTTTAAGATGGCTTCTACTTTGGTACCATCCATGTGAATACTGTCGGTTCCCATGATCATTCCGAGGAACTCAACTTCCTTTTTAGAAAAGAAGCATTTTTCGGGTTTTACAAATAAATCGTTTTCTTCTAGCTGGCGGAGTACCTCCTTCACGATCCTGTCATGTTCGGCTTGGTCATCTGTCTTTGTGAAAATAAGGAGGTCATCAATGTAGACAACCACAACGTCTTCAAGGTCTGCAAATATTTCGTTCATCATGGCCTGAAACGTGGAGGGGGAGTTGCAGAGGCCGAAGAACATCACCAGTGGTTCGAAGGCTCCTCTGAAGCAGACGAAGGCAGCTTTCCATTCATCACCTTCCTTTATTCTTACGTTATTATAACCCCATCTCAGATCCATTTTCGTAAACAGCTTGGCTCCTTTGAGTTTATCTACAAGCTGGGAGACAAGGGGGAGCGGATAGTTGTTCCGCATGGTCTGTTCGTTAATGTAGCAGTAGTCCTGGACCATCCGCTTTCATCCATCCTTTTTAGGGACAAAGAAGACTGGTGAAGTCTGAGGGGATTTAGATGGGTGGATGTACCCTTTTCTGAGCTGGTCGTCAATAAAAGCGGATACTTCTTCCTGCTCCTGAGCAGACAGGGGAATAATTCGGCCTTTCTTTGGCTCGAACGTGTCTTTTAGGTCTATGGCATGGTCCCATGGTTTCCTGATCGGCATTCTTTCCGATTCTGCCTGAGAGAAGACTTTTAGCCACTTATGGTATTGCTTTGGCACTAAGGCCTCGGCGGTTTCCTTTTTCTTTTCTGGTTTTTCGTCCATGGTGGCCCTAACATGCTAGGCATCCCATGCCTCATCTTGTTCTTCATCAAAGATGGCCCTCAAGGCTGAGGAGGGGTCCTGGAGCGCTCTACAGCTCATGGGACATCGTGTCATGCGGAGATCTCCAGTCTTCCAATCGATCTCAGGGTTATGGTGGCGCAGCCAATTGAACCCGATGACTAAGGCGCTGTCACCTAGCTTAGTCACCTGGGCCGTGAGATGTTCTCTGTGACCCTGAAACTCGATAAGGATATCGGCGGAGTGAGTAATATCCCCAGCACGGTTCTTTGTGCCATCCACATTAAAAATAGCGATGGGGCATTTGAGCGGTTTTAGCTTCATGCCATGCTTGTTCGCCCACTTTTCGTCAAGAAAGGTGTCGTTAGCGCCACTGTCTAGCAGGGCAGCGACAGGGAAGAAGGGAGTCGTGGTAGAGGCAGTGATATTCATATCGAGCCTGACCTCGTTTGGCAGCCTCATGCTGTGTGTGAAGAGGGCTTCCGGGATTTCTTCTCCTTTAGCGATAATTCTTTTTACTTGTTTTTCCTTTGGGGAATTAAGTACACGTGTATAGTCCGTGCTGCGCTCATCGTGAGACACCCCTGACATCAGATCGTCTAGATCTGTGCAAATAGAAGTATCGCTAAGTCCATACAAGGAGGAGAAGGAATTTAAAAATGTGAAATCCGCAGCAGGAGTACCCGGTCGACTCATGCTGCCTTGCCTTTTCCCTTCTGCTGGGATTGGGCCCTTCGTACAAAGTATTCCTGCGCCTGGTCGAAGGTCATGCCCCTAAGGGCTTTCCACGGGTTGTTTACCTGCGTGGGGGTGTCTTCGACCTGGACCCATTGGCCCATGGGCGTGGAGGAGGAGGAGGAGGGAGAGGGGCCTTCTTCTTGCTTGGCTGCCCGAGCCTTCTTTCGGCCGTGGGGGCATTCCTTCTTGTGGTCCCCTCTGACCCATTTGCAGTCAGGGCAGGCAGTCTTTGGTTTCGGGCAGTCCCGGATACCATGCCCTTCCTGCTGGCAATTGAAACACTTCATTCCTCCGACATTCTTCTGGGCTGGGGCGGAGGTAGTGGCCACGTTGGCCGTTTTTCTCTCGAACCGGTTATATTGCGGCGCCGGTTTGTTGTTACTGTTGGCCAGCCGGTATTCTTCAAACCGACGGCCGATTTCTCTTATTTGCATTAAAGTGCCGTTTATGGTCGGCTGTCTTCTTCCTCGCGTATAGAGTTCATGTTTGATCTCCTCGGAGATTGTGTGTTTCAGGAGATAGACTCCGAAGGTTTCATCTATCTTCGCTCTCGCTTGCAACGCCCTCCATGCCGTTATGAAGGTATCAATGTTGCTGCGTCCCTGCTTCAGAACTGTTATCTTTTGGAGGGCGTAGTCCCTCGAGTCGTACGGACGGAACAGTCCTTCTATCTCTGTTTTGAGGACTTCGGGGTCCATGAAAAGGGATTGGTTGTTCGCCAGGAGTTCTAGCTCCGACTGGGCGAAGGGTCCGGCTTTCGGTCCTTTCAACCGGGAGAGAACAGCATAGGCTCTGTTTTTATTGGTGGGGTGGATGGGTGGCCCTGCAAGCGGGTCGTCTGGGTCGGGGGCCACTGGGACTATGGCGAAATACCTGGGGTTGGCGTCCAGCCAGGCCTGCATCTTAGTCCACCATTCTTCAAACTTCATTTTTGACCCATCATAGTCTCCTGGGTCTGAGAACACTTCTATCCGTGCTGCCGCAGGGGCTGGTCCAGCCAGCTGTGCCGCTATCCACCTGTGCAGTCCTATGAATTCTCTGACCCGTTGATCAGCTTCTTGTGCGCAGCCCTCCGCTTGTTGGGCGCGTTGGGTGGCTTCCCCTAGGGCTTCCACCGCTTGGTCTCTTTGAGCCATTATCTCATTAATTCGTTGTTGTTGCAACTTGAGGGTTGCTTGTTGCTGTTGCAGGAAGAGTGCCTGCTGCTCAAGTTGGGCAACGATCTGATCCATATCCATTGTTTTTGTAGGGGTTACTTAGGGTAGGGGAGTGTGTAGGGGGTAAAGCGATGCTTAAGGTGATCGCGAGGTCGTAAATGGGGGAGGGGTTGATTATTGTATGTATGAGGTTCCCTTTCCAAATAAGGGTAGGACCAAGCTCGTTTGTATTGAGCTGGCGACTCGGCTCGTCTTCCCTCTGGTTCTGGTGAGGGGGTGAGGGAGGAAAGGGGGGACAGGGGCCTGGATCTTTCTCTCAGATCGTACCCTTCTCGTATCACTCTCTCGACTTCTTCAGATAAAAGCCCCCCAAGATTTTCGAATTGCAACGCATCTCTGACCTCCGCGGTACCAGCTAGTGCCAAGAGCAGATCGTCCAACTCTGGATATCTCAGCTCGGGGAGGCTCTCGTAAGAACTCAGGGATTCTTCGCTCCCTGGGGTGTCTACGCGGCGGTTGTGTGCGAGTAAAGCGAGGGCGGCTAATCTGGCTTCTTCTGTTTCGAACGGGTCGACAGTTTCGCCCGTGTACTGGGAACCAGGCCTTGGCGCTGCCGATCGAGCGTCCAAGCCGCGTCCGAGCCTGTCTGACGAGCGCACTAATTCCTGTGAGTACTTTTCTCCAGGTACGCCTGAGCACTGTGCCACTCGTTAGTGGTGCTCGTGTACGATGCTCACTTCTAGCTACTCCTTGTTACTTGGTAAGGTACAATAGCGTTCTTCTGCCAAGGGGGCGACGTTTGCCGGGCTTGGTTATGACAGTCAAGTTCAAGTGAAGCACTTCTAAACCCAACAACTAATGTGGGCGAAGTGAGCAGGTGAGAGAGGAGGAAGACTTGGAAGAAGTGGTAAGTCCCAAGTGAACTTGACTGGAGAGCCAGCCAGAGGTCCCTTGGGTTTATATAGTCCAGTATCTATTTGTACATGTGGTGTACAGATCTACCGATGTAGGGATATAAGAAGAGAACAAAGGGAACAACATGTGTATGAGTCGTGTTTAGTTATGAGGCTGCGCTAGTCAGCGCGGATGCAGCATGGAGAGTCATAAGGAGTCCACAAGGTGGAATGGAAGCAAGCATAGCCATGCACAGCACGGAGATGAAAAGAAGGCTGCGCACGCACAGGATGAGTCATGGAAGCTATAGTAAAGGTAAACGTGTAAAGTGTTCTGTAATGCTTAAGTAATGCAGTGCGATAAGATAAGATAAGATGGAAGGGAGATGTAGCATAAGTTGGAAAAGTCGTGCTGTAACATGGAAGGCAAGATGAATGTTGAGCAACATGTTTCCATTTTGGAGGATAATCTGCTTCCAAGCATGGAGAGTTCAAAGATTTTTAAGAAGAGCATCATCTTTCAACAAAATAATGGCTCCAAGCACTCTCCAAATGTGCTTAATATTGGCTTGGTTTTCATGGAATCAAGTTTCTGTACTTTCCAGCTCAGTCTCCAGGCCTTAGCTCCATTGAACAGACCTGACAAATACTGAAAAAAAGCTCAACAGCTATCCAAGATCATCTAGAGGAGAAGTGGAACTTTGAAATAGGATTATGGTGTAGTGGAGTAAGATTGATATCAGAGAGTGTCAAAGATTGATAGAAAGGATGCCTAGAAGGATCAATTCAGTGATCCAGGGCAAAGGAGGCATACTAAGTGGTAAAAGTGCAGATTTGAAATGATGCTCAAATCAGTGTCCCAATGATATGTCATTTTAAAACAGTTATATCTCAGTGCAATGACAACAAAATCACATGATCTAAGTGAGGTTAGGATGCCAAGAGCAGGTACTATCTTTTATCCTGCAAGTGTTTGGTCTTGTTTGTTCTATATCTCTGGCAATTGATCCATTTGTCCAAAATGCCACAACATTGGGTGTTACGATTTTCTCCCTAGCCCCGCGTATTTTCCTTGTTTCCATCCTTTCTCTCCATCGTGCCGGCCCCCTTGTCTTTGCCGAGCACTTCGACCATTTCCTATTTGTCTTTGGTCCCTTTTCCTGTATCATCCAAGTCATCTCGGATTACTTCCTTTAGTTACCCTTCGTACCTGGTGCCTGCTGCGCTTTGATAGTAGCAGCTTACTTCATCATTCTTCCACATTCTATAGGTTTCGATGCTGACTCATCTGCACCTATATATACCGTTAGTACACCTGTCTTTTCTTTACACTTGTTCTACGCAAATACACGTACTCTTGTGTCACTCCCCAGTCCTCAAGTATCCCTTGAGTCCCTCGTCCCTCAGAACCCTCAGTCCTCGAGTACCCCTCGAGTCCTTCGTCTCTTTGTTCTCCTAGGTGGATAGGACGCTGCGACCTCTTCGTGAGAGTCTGCCCTTCCACAGGTTGCTTGAACGACACTTGACGTGTGTTCAGCGTAACATTGGGACACTTTTTTGAGCCACTATATGTCTTGAAATTAAATTTTGCAAGTGTTTGAGTTTAAAATGAGATTCAGGTTCAAATTCAGGTTCAGACAATAACAGCATGTTCAGGCTCACCTTGAGGAAGGTTTGGACTGAACAGTAAGTTTCAGTAAAGTGCATATAAAAGATATAATTCTTGTGGAAGACATTATGACTAGATTTCATTATTATATATACATACATACAACATAGGCATAGAATGCAATGATGTATTGAATAAAGACTATTACATTCAATGGTGCCAATTCCTTTGAATTGATGCATAATGGGATAATTCAGACAAGCTAATGCTAGGGATTAACTCTTCCAAGGCATAAAAGAGATCCTCTTCTTTCACTACTAGCTGTAAGTCTGCTTCTGATTTCATTTCAGCAATGAAGAATTGAGGAGAAATAGGATTATTCAAGTGTTTTGGAAGAGCATTCAGCTCAGCTACAAAAAGAAAAAATAAATAAGCCAATATTAATCATCCACTAAAGAAAATGAATCACCTCTTTCCTTCTCAAGCTCTGTAACTTTACATGAGAGTGCATGAAGCAATGCATCAGCACATAAAGCATAAAAATCTGCTCCAGTGTAGTTAAAAGGACAGAGGCTAGCAATTGAAGCAAGATTGAGATAAGGGTGCAAGTTGAACTTGCGAGTTAGTGCTTTGAGGATATCCAGCTGTGCTTCATGGGTTTGACAGACACCTAGATAAAGCATCCTGTCAAATCTGAATGACATAAGCCACATTTCTTTGCTTAAAAGAACAGAACATACCTCCCTGGACGTAGTAGTGCTGGATCCAACAAATCAGGTCGATTGGTAGCTCCAATCACAAATACATCCATTGCTCCTACACTCATTCCATCAAGCTCAGCCAAAAGCTGGCTTACAATCCGATCCATAACACCACCAGAATCACCTTGATTTCCCCTCTTCGGAGCTATTGAATCTAGCTCATCAAAGAAAATGACACATGGCTTGGCATCCCTAGCCTTTTGAAAAATCCTGCGTACATTGGCCTCAGATTCACCAATGTACATGTTGAGTAATTCAGGCCCCTTGACTGAGAAAAAGTTGAGTGAACAAGAAGTTGCCACTGCTTTGGCAAGTAGAGTTTTCCCAGTTCCAGGAGGACCATATAACAAAACACCTGTATAAATTTTTATTAATTAATAAAAAAGATCAAGCTAGACAAATTCAAATGACCTGATCTCTTCTTTAACTCATCTTGAAACAATTCAGGATGGTCCAATGGTAACTGCACTGTGTCAAGGATCTCATCCTTCACTGAACCCAACCCTCCTATATCTTCCCAAAGGACCATTGGGATGCTAGGTGTACCTATACTTTGACTGAAAGTTTGTCTTGCCTTCAGCAAAGCAGAATCAAATTGCTTGGCAGACATGATTGGTTGAGCCACCAGCTGACAGATATCAGAACTGTATTTGTTCAGTCAAAAACAAATGACCAGTTATAACATTCAACTCACCTCATTACTGCAGAAAGCTGAGTTTTGTTAACTAGACTAGCCAAGTCTGAAGCAACCAAAGCTGCAGTTTGTTTGGCCATGGCAGCTACAGAGACATCTGGAGCAAGGAAACCACCTTGCCATTCCACCTGCTGTGAAAGCAGATAAAAACGTTCACTTTCACTTAATGCCTATGCTCCAAATGTGAGAAAGGACAAAACATACAAATAAACCTCTACCTTGATCTCTAATCCATTGCTAAATGAGATATCTTCAGGTATTTTCTCCTGTTCCACTATTCCAAGGAAAATACATTGCTGCCCCTGGATCACATTTACTTCATCAATACACTGCTGCAATGTTTGAAGGATAGATGACTCTAGAATGCAAGGTGTCAATCCCAAGATGAAGACATAAAAGTAACAGGATGATACCTTTGCCAACCATAGTATTCAATGAGTGACTCAATGCTTCAACATAACGAAGTATGATCAAACAGGGTGAACAAGACATGGCACTTGTCACTCTCTCTCGCAAAGAAATCTCAGTTTTGGTAGTTGTATCTGACAAGATATCAAAACAGTTGATCTGCAAATACATCATCTCAATCAATCCCAAGCATATAACTAGTAGCTTACCTCGATGAGATGCATCTGGAGCTGACGAGCGATTGACACTGCCGCTGAAAATTTGCCCGCCCCTCTCGGCCCTGTGAGAAAAACTGTGGTCCGCACGCCCAAGTTTGCAGCTTCATCAAGTGACATGGCATTCGATAATTGAAAGATCTGGCCGGAGATCCCACTCGCAGGAGGTAGCACCACCTTTGCATGACCTGAAGGGCGAGTCAACCTGAGAAGCGAAAACGACTGAAATGATACCCAACGAAGGTCATAATAATCATACATATCTGGCACCCTGACATGCTCAACCCCCACTTGGATGATTTTAGTCACATTGGCATCAACAAAACAGCCAACAGGAAAGTTTGGCACAGGTTTCCCTTGCGTCTCCACAGCTACGCCTTCGTAGTCGACATTTTGCACAACGAAATAGACAACAGCCGCTGAGCAATTGTCAACAATACTGCTCATAAAATCTCCGGGACGTAAACTGCAGTGAGGATCCAGCGAACGATCAACGTTGATCCGTAATGGGATGATATCTCCGTCTTTGACCATGCGCTTCGACGAGCCGAAGTATTCTTGTAAAGCATCGATGAATAGCGGTTCATAGCGACGATGGATTGAAAACGGGGAGGCCACCCTCGCCAGTGCAATACTCTTTGCTGTTGGAATACCAGGATCTCGTGCCCCATACGGAGACATGCGCAATATAATTTGCCCACAGCTGCGAGGGCACAGGTTGCGGAGGAGAATGGGCGATAACATAACAGACTTCCCGCAGGAATTCCCGAATGTTTCGTCAAGGGCGCCGATGCGCACCAGGCGAGACGCAGAAGAATCCAGTGGCGACGCTAAAACCTGGTTTCTCCAGTTAGACCTGAACGTGAAAATAGGAAAATGAAATGAAATATAAACATACCCAATCGCCGTTCAGTATTCCAAGTAGGCGCAGATTACTTGTACAAATGTAGACCGTGACTTGATCCAGATCAGCGTCGATGGGAGACCGTAGAGCCTTGACAGAGAAGGTTGCCTCTAAAAGCCGAGCCATTGGTAAGCCAGCCGTACAACTACAAGCTATATGCTTACCACCATCGATTGCCTGGGACGAAGGTTCTGGGGAGGACAGCACGGCAGAGACAAGGAATGATTCGTTGATTTCCAAGTTCTCCTGACCAACTTGGCCTTCCAGTTTCCCTGCGCTCAGCCCATCGGATGAAGTGACGACGAATCGTGTCAATCCTCGCCGTGCGATACCCTGCTTGTAAGGCAACATGAGGCTGATCGTGTATCCAAAGAGCGACGAGGCAAATTGCGTCGGTGAAACGTGTGCGGAGAAGATATCCCGGGGGGCGAATATTTCCTCGCCATCGCGAAGGATGACTTGGGAATCGAATAGCCAATCCTCGAATGCTGCTCCATAAATGGAGGCCGCTATGTAGCCATCCTCATGTTTCGCGGTAAAAACGACCTCCGTCAGGGCAACGTCTTCTACGGTGCATAGAATAATGGATTTGTAAGACCCATTTGAACTCATCTGGAAAGGTCGAAATATGGCTGGATAAGTGACCAGCCATGCCGGGGGGATGGATACCTCGGAAACCTTCACTGCGAATAAATGAGGCGAAAGAAAGTTGTGTAACAGTGCGCACAGTTGGATGACAGATAGCCCAGCAAGTCAGAGTACTGCCATTTCCAGAAAACCGCTTGTCTTGGTACAGGTACTTCGGTTTGATGGATACGACTCTACGTGTTTCACCCGAGAAACAGAGAGCATCCCAGATATCTTGAGAGAGGAGAACGGTATCTCCAGCTGCAGCTCCAGCAGTATCCTGCACAGAAAAATTGGCCTCCGCCGTTGGTTTGTGACGGAAGAAAAAGCTCATATTGGGGTGGACGAGATTCAAGCTGCTTGAACGCAAGATAACGAATGCGCAAAAGACCGCCCGCAGATATTACATAATCGAACTTGTGAAACGCTACCATGAGTCGAGGCAGAGGCTTCGCCAGTCGTGGCTGGGGTAAGTCCCATCCCCCGTCCTCCAGGCTGCAACGTACTCAGTTTTTGCTCCACAAAGTTCGTGGTGGCACTCGTGGTGGCTTCCAGCAACGCGATACTGGTCCACCAAACACAGTGCTAGGTACTTTCTGATGTTTATCGTGCTCTGCTACTTATTCGCCTTTCTCAGAGATAGGTGCGTTCATGCACGCTGTCGAGGATGAGATGCTCTGTGCCTCTCTCGTTTCGGACAAGGTGCCCTACTTTAATGCTCCTATCTACCTCCAAAACAAGTCTGTCGTCGGCAAAGTCGACGAGATACTCGGTCCAATAAACGAGGTGTACTTCTCAGTAAAAATGGGGGAAGGCATGGTGGCGACCAGTTTCAAAAAGGGCGATAAAGTCTACATTGGAAGTGACAAACTTTTGCCCATCGAGCGATTCCTTCCGAAGCCGAAGGCGACAGGTAAACAGCCCGTTTTCCTCTGAAGATACAAACGATTGATGTGCATACTTCAATATCCAGGTGTAATCAGTATGTCAATGATCTCACGTGTTCCTAGCTGGCTGAGCTATTTCCAGAACGTGGCCGCGGTAGTTCCCGCGGTAACACTCGCGGCCGAGGGGGTCCGAGTGGTCGTGGAACTGGAACTCAGCGTGGCTGGAGTGCTAGAGGCAGTAATCGTGGTAGCCGTGGCGGATTTAGGGGTGGCTTTGGTGGTCGTAGTACTGCCAGAGAAAGACGTGGTTCATAGTATGCTGCCTTTGGACCAAACGAAAGAGTCCCTTGGGATGGTTGGGATACATGGCCAATTTTCCATCTATCAAGACTTGGTGATTCAACATCTCAGTGTCCTGACTTCACTGGACACCGATCTAACCCCATCCGCTCGACTTCTTTGACTTTGTATGGACTAGATGTCACTAGTAACATTTGTGCTGTCAGCCCAGATGCAATAGAAGCGCACCTGTAAAAGACGAGGTGCCAAAGTCACTGTGTTCAACAGAGTTTGCTCGAGCGCATGACCAGTTTCCTTGGCTGCGAAACGAGTCAAAAGCATTGACAGCGAAGAAATACGGAGCCTACGTTCAACGTCAACATGAGCATCTGGCTCCCCAAACTCATCCAAGTCGCAAACTTGATGTTGTGCCAAGCTCTCCACCACCAGCTTCTCAATGTCCTCAGGCCTTGAACGACGACGGTCTGCCATTTCCTTGTCCCACTTCAACCTTTGGTCTGACAACGACCAGATGTGGCGGTCCAGCGCCTCGTCGAACGGCTCCACGTCTAAATATATGAGCAGAGTATGGATAGCTCGGATAACTGGTAGCCCACTTACCGTCTTCATCATCGCCTGGCTCGTCTGTGGTACGTCCGTTTATACGTAAATTAGGACGGGCGACGTCAAGGAGGGTCTCGAGAAACTAGATGTTCCTTAGATTTAGCATGCGCGCGAGCAGAAGTAAGGTGTGCGTGTTGACCTGATGGGTGTGTGGCAAAAGCGCATCCCTGTCCCCAGATTGCCCACGGGTTTCGAGTTCGGTGTCCAAACGGGCCAGGAGGGCGGCAGACAAATTCCGTTGAATTCGTTTCCAATCCTGCTCAGTTTCAATGGAAACTTTTGGGAGGTCCTCGCGTGCGTCCATAGCTTTGATAAAGAGATCAAATCGCAAAGGTATAGATCGAGTACCGTCGACAGTGTTGTTTGGTCCACGCGTGCTTTCGACCACAGGACTCTCTCGTTCACTCGCACTCGACCCAGCACCGCCAATGTCATTACAGTCATTTTGGAAGCCCGGGACTGCAGCGCCGGGGAGCAGTCTTGACAGGGTGACTCAGGAGCAAGAGAACGTGATCCCATCTGCACCGTCAGACGGTTCCCTTCCACTTCAAATTCAACGTGAACGCCTCCCCATCGCGAAATACCGTAGGTATCGGTCTATTTTCATTTCGAGGTTGCTCAGGCTCGTTGTGCCAGGTGACAAGCTCCTATACTGCGTCGAGCAGTACCCAGTCGTTATTCTTGTTGGGCAAACTGGATCCGGGAAGACCACACGTACGTAGGATGACCAAGGGCACGTTGTACGGTCGTTGGAATCTAATTCTCTTAAGAACTTCCCCAATATCTGTTGGAAGCCGGATGGGCTGCTGAAGGCAATGTCATTGCTTGCACTCAACCTCGTAGAGTCGCCGCAACTTCGGTCGCTGCTCGCGTCGCTGCTGAAGTGGGAACAATCCTCGGAGAAGAGGTGCGGATGAACAAAAACCACATAAACGAGTATTGACAAGTGTCATGGACTCTTTCCAGGTTGGATATACGATTCGATTTGAGGACGTGAGCGATAAAGATAAGACCCGGATACAGTATATGACAGATGGAATGCTCTTTCGAGAAACCCTTCTTGACCCGCTGTTATCACGCTACAGCGTTATTATGGCAAGGACGTGGTAACGAGCTCGGTCGCCCCCTTTCTGATACATCAACTGCAGATCGACGAAGCCCACGAGCGCAGCCTTTATACCGACATGTTGCTAGGTGTTTTGAAAAAGTCCGTGCTATCCCATAACCCACACACATTATGCTGAGATCATCTGCGTCAGGATTAGACGCAAACGACCTTCCCTTCGCATTATTGTTTCCTCGGCTACACTTGATGCAGTGTCGTTTCATGACTATTTTTGTTCAGGGAATTCCCCACAAGAAGGTATTATCGTTAGCCTGGAGGGAAGGATGTATCCTGTGGAAATTGCCTATCTAGAAGAGCCTGCCCCCGACTATATCAAGATGGCGGTTGAGGTGACTTGGAAGATTAACTTGCAGGTGCGCTTGGTAGCCTGTAACTTGTATACAGCCTTTAGCTCACTAGAAGGTGGATTGAAGCATGTACCTGGCGATATTCTTGTTTTTCTGACCGGTCGAGAAGACATTGAACAGTTTCTAGAGGCGATAACGGAACTCATACCCACGTGCGGGACCAACGATCCTAAATAGACCGGGAGCTGATGGGCCTTTCTACTCAGTTTGCCGCGTGGATTTCCACGTTTGGTTCCCCTGGCGCTACACTCGGGTTTGAGTATGGAAGAGCAGCTTAGAGTGTTTAGTCGGGCACATTCCGATTCTCGCAAGGTCATTGCCGCAACTAACATTGCTGAAGTATGTGTCTCTCGCTGATTCTGAAGTCGACGCCTAACCTTTCATGAATTTTACCAGGCAAGTGTGACTATTGAGGGGGTCAAATTCGTAGTGGATTGCGGATTTGTGAAGGTATGTGCCTTTCCAAAAGATGTCACGTCAGTCAACTTTGTTTTAGATACGATCCTACAACCCATCGTCCCATCTTTCTTCGCTCTCTACCGTTCCTGTTTCACTGGCGTCGGCTACGCAGAGAGCTGGCCGCGCTGGTCGTACGTCACCTGGCATCTGTTATAGGTTATATCCTGAATCTTACGTTGCGTCACTTCCTCTGACGACCGCGCCGGAGATCACACGTTCGGATATGACTACACCCATTCTCCAGCTCAAGTCCCTTGGGATCGACGACCTAATGAAATTTGAATGGATCTCTGCTCCGCCCGCTGAAAGTGTCTTGCGTGCACTGGAAGGTTTAGTCGAAGCAGGGATGATCGGAGAGGATGGTCGATTGACTGTCACGGGCGAGCAAGTGGCGGAGTGCCCTATCGAGCTTCGTATTGCCCGTATGGTAAATGGCTATCACATTTGTTTGTCCAGATCTGAACACCCGGGACAGCTATTCAGTTCTAAAGAGTTTTCTTGCGGGGAAGAGATTCTAACGATTGCAGCGATGATATCCGTTCAGGTGTGTGGAATATCCCTTGATGTGTCTACTTCGCAATCATATGGAATATAGGATATATTCGTCATACCAGACGGAGCACCAGGGGCACTCGCCGAGCTCGAAAGGCGAAAATTCACTGCTGAAGAAGGGGCAAGTGCTGTCTCCTTTGTGTCGATCGACCTAGCTGACCGTATGCCAAGGATCATCTGACACTTTTGAATGGTACGCAAACGGTCTGAATGCGTGCTGCTGGAGCACTAATGCCCGACAGCGTACAATGCGTTCACAAGATGTGGGCGTTCATCGTCCTGGTGCAAAGCTCACGCGCTCAACTTTCGGACAATGTCTAGAGCAGTATCCATCCGCTCACAGCTCAAAAAGTACATGATACGCTTCGATCTGCCAACACAGAGTTGTGAGGGTGATGCCAAGCGACTGCGACAGTGCCTTGTAAGCGGATACTGGCGAAATGGGGCTCGGTGGACGGCGGACGGAACATATCGTTCCGTTCAAAACGACCGAGTAAGCGTGGATTGCTTGTCGAACTTGTGTGTTCATTTACTTGCTCTAGGTTCTACATGTCCATCCGACGTCCGTGCTGTTCACCCGGAAACCGCGCACTGGATGGGTGGTCTTCCACGAGCTGGAAGAGACTAAAAAAGCACAGTAAGGATAGCCGCGGAATACGATGGTTGCCTTCCTGATGACTGGCTGCAGGATCAAAGTGATTACGGAAATTGAGCCTGACTGGTAATGTGTATCTCGAGCGGTACCTGATGTTCCGGCCTGACTGGTGGCCCACAGGCTCCTTGAATATGGACACAAGTACTATCACAAACATGTGCGAGGATAGCGCCAATGACCTGCGAGCACTGCAAATCTGCCTGTACTCGAAGCTCGGGGGTCGAATGTACATTTTGAGGGCGTGAGATAGCCGGGTAAACAAGCGACCACCACCATTTTGTACTGCCTTCGTCAGAACGCTGTAGACTAGCTGAAATGGGTGCAGGCCAGTCCAAGCCTGACGCATCGCCAAAGGTGTTCCATGCAGAAACGCCAATAGAGGTGTGCGCTTCTCCATCGCTAGCTACTCAAGACTTACATGGCCAGGTTTCACCCGAGGTGGTGAGCAACCTCGCCGACCGCCTTGCATCTGAGGGGACGATGCCGGAACGGCAATTCGCAATAGATTCTCGCATCAGGGAGAGGATAAAAAGTGAGCTGGTGGCCTTGCGCGCCGAGGAGGAGACGGTCCAGCTCGAGATCCACCGTGCTTTGGAGAAGGAGAACCTGGGTCGGGAAATGGACATGGTGGACGATGGCGGTGTTCACGGGGGGCTGAAAAGCAGCGTCGCACTCATCGGAGACTTGGAGGAGGTCAGGGAGAAGGTGGACAGGTTCCAAGCACGACGCCAGCTCGACGACTTTCCTTCCGTCAGGGAGACGGGCGAGGCGGCTGCGTCGTGCTACCGGTGCGTGTGGTGCTCGCCGTGTTTCTCGGACTGACGACGTCCAGGACGAATCTGGCCACGCCTCTGGAGTGCTGGCGGGAGGTCGCCCGGTTCAAAGCTGCGGTGGGAGATGCTGAGGCTGTGGGTGACGCTCGCGCCTTTCACGTCGGAGCCTGACATAATTCGCAGCGACATCTTGCCTCGTTGCGATGAGAAGCCCGCCTGCGTTCCGTACCCGCCGTTGTAGATACGATGCCCTGAGTGACACAGTTCGAGGACGACGAGACCGCGTCCGAACGCTGCCGATGCGGTGATGCTGCGCACGCGGCAGACGGCGTCACGAGGACGCACCGCCCGCGTGATCGTGGCCTCTGCTCGCCGTCTCTCGGGCGTGACGCGTGACAAATGAAGTTCGCGAGGCACCACCACCAAGGCATTGCCATTCCGGATTTGGAAGTGAGCGGCTGGAAGTCGGACAATCAAGTGATTGCCGAGCTCGGCAACCTATGTTCGTTTTACCGCCCGGCTTTATTTGCAACAAATCCCACTCTACCACATCTCTCCCCGCTCCCTCGTCGATCTCAAAGGTCGCTCTGTCTCGCTGCTCGCTCGTGTCCCTGCCGTCCTTGCCCGCACGCCTTGCTGCCCCCGGAGCCCCGTTCTTTCCGCCGCCGTCTCGATCCACCTTCATCTCAACCCTTAATTAACCGACCTCCCCGGTCGATAAACTGACGCCGAGTCACCGTAACGTTGATAACCGTGCTCGCCCAGAGTTTGGGGCCCTGGACATAATGCAAGCCCCTGCAGAGGTCGTCGATGTACAGTCCTCCAAACTGGCGTATGCTGCGAATCCGTCGTGCCCCCTCTTCCACTCATCTGCGTTCCCGCAGCTCCAAGCAACCCGTCGTGAGGAACCCTAGAGCCTGCACAGTATGCCGCGCGGCCAAAGTGTGTCTTTTCCGGGTGTTTTGCATTCCGTGGCTCACTCCACGCCAGATGAAGTGTGTCGGGGCCGAAGATGGACAGAAGCAGTGCCAAAGATGTAGGAGGACTAACGTCGAGTACGTAGGAAACAGTATGTTTCCGGCTGATGGTCGTCATATCTTGCGCCACCAGATGCGTTTTCGAGAAACATCGCCGCGGTCGCAAGCCGGGGTCAAAGTACGATGAAGCCTTCTTTCCTCGATATTTGCCATCTTTCCAACACATCTCTTCCCAGATTATCGGAAGCATCAAAAATGCTCCGGCGTCTAGAGAAAGGGTTGAATACCGCAAAGCTCAAACAGGCGAACGAGACTTCCATGTCTTCTGTATTCCCTGCGGTCGACTCCCAGTCTCCCCAAGTAGACACCCAATTTGGTACCATGATCCGGCCAATGGATCAATACGACTCGCGTAACGATCAGTCTTACTCGTTTGTTCCCGGCTCACATTAGCACGTCTAGCCTCCGGAAATCGGACTTCAGACGGTGATGACGAAGAGGACCGTGGGGATGAAAAGTTTCCCGCGAAGCTCATCCGCAAAGAAAATGCCTTTTTCCGAACCATTCTCAACCCAGAACACAAATCACCATATCCTGCCGTCACTTGCCAGATACCCCGGAGCGATCTGGACAGTCTTCAATCATCAAGGCCTGCCCCTCTCCCAGCTGGCCTTCAGGATCCCATCACTGCCCGCCTTATACCAGAGGAGAAAGCCAAGATGCTCTTTGATGCCATCTTCTTACGCCTCAACCCGTTTATCAACCTCTTTGATCCACAACTACATTCAGTCGCCTACGTGCGCTCAAAATGTCCCCTTTTGTTTACCACACTTATCGCAGTTGGCTGCAAATTTTTTGAGCCAAGCCTTTACAAGGAGTGTCTCCACCTCGCACACGAACTGGCTGTCCGTGCATTCGCTGACGGGTGGAAGCGGGTTGAGGTTGTTCAAGCATTTGCATGTTTGACGTATTGGAGAGAGCAGGATGATAACGTACGTGGGGCTCCTTGGTCTCACTGAAATCCATCCTGACATCCTTCTAGCGTACATGGATGTACATCGGCTACGTGAGTGTGGACGGCCTTTGAACGGTTCGACAGTTACTGATATGATACATAGGCGTGCCGGATGGCTGTAGAGCTCGGTCTGAATCGGTTTTTGGCAAAACCACCTGCGAACGAAACGGAATTTCAGCTACTTGAACGACGGAATCGCGAGAGAACTTATCTTGTGCTATTCGTTCACGACCGGAGCCTCAGCATGCAAACCGGGCGTCTTTGGATGCTTCCCGAGGTAGCTAACATAAACTTGATAAACTACCACTGTTTCACATGCTTGGGCGCAGGATGACTTTATCAGACACGCAGACACTTGGCACGAACGGGGTGGTTCTCCGACCCGATGCGAGGATGTTATTGTCGCTGCATTCACGCAATTGCGGAGAATCGTGGTAGGTGTTTTCCGCTGCCAGTGACAAATAAGTTCGGGAGTGATACGTGTGTTTTAGGCGGAGACCACTGATATGCTGCACACTAACCGTAGTCTGGTTGATGGTGGCAGTGGTCAGGTCAACATCGACATGGCACTTAAAAATGCGAATGCCAAGTTGTCGCAGTGGACAACAAAATGGGAACATGAAATGCGGAGAGGTAAGGGACACCACTCGGTATCCGTGCCCTGACTAACCCTCTTGCAGCCGGCGGCGAATCATTCCATTTCTCATTTCTCAACCTGTTCTGCTTAAATTCCAGCCTCTTCTTGAACAGTTTCGGGGTACAAGCCGATGTCCCTCCAGCGAGTAGCCTTCTTAACATTCATCTTCTCTAGTCATGACGACGATTTAGGAAAACCGCACGAACAGTCATCTGCGCGCGCTCTCCGCGTGTTTTAAGAACGCACTCGGCGTTCTTCAAATTGCCTCGAAAGACTTCCGGGATCTGGGCGTGTTGGTGCGTATAAATATCCTCCTGCGTTTACCTACTATATTCTTTAACCCTCCAGAGATATGGCCAAGAATCTACAACGGTGATGACCGCCTACTCTGCAATCTTCCTCTTGAAGGTATGACCCCTCACGTTTAACGAAGCAGACATTCATCGCCCGCTAGTTGCTGCGGAGCTCAGATGCGAACCCAGGCTTGCAATCCGAGTTGCCCGAAGGAGCAATGCGCGAGATTCATGCTACTATACTAAGATCAGCTGAAGCCTACAACGAAGCTGCTCACTTGTCGCCTACCTCGTCTGTTGCGGCCTACCATGCTCGTTTCTTGTGGCATCTCGTTCACATGCACCGCACGCGTCCAGGAGCGATACGAGGCCGACCTCACCACGATACCTCCGCCCCCGACGTCTCCGCTCAGAGTATGGTTTCTCCTGAATCTTTCCTTGGCTATGGCCGACAACGATTATCAGGAGAGCAGGTGTCACCATCCCAGTCAACGCCTTCTCCACCAGGGGGTTCCCGAAATCTAACGTCTCATCACGCCGGCTATCCCGTCACGAGTCCGCAAGAAGGATACCCGGTGAATCCCAACGGGATCGTCTACGGGCTCCCAACGCGGAACGGGCCGGTTCCTTATCCACCTCAGACGGGTCCTCCGATGGATGTGTACACATCAGCAGACCACCACTATTACCGCGCTATGTTGTTTGATCTCGGATTCGGCGGAGAGGATCATCAAGCACTGACGACGAGCGACGGGTTACGCAATGGCACGTACAGTGACGGCTTGACCGCTCATTATACCCAATACCCGTATGGCCCGGCACAGCCACTCGGGCAAGCTGGCTTCGTCGGAAGTTGATGGTATCGTGTCCGCTTTTTTTTTTTGCCCAGCTTCGTAGAATGTCAACTGCTTATCGTACTCCGTGCTACAGGCAGCTAGTTATGAGACATGCTTTGTATCACCTATGATCATGATTTACTATTCATCGCCAAAAGAGAACACGACGACTTGTTGACCAAAAGCGACAGCCGCGAGCAACGGTTGACTGCGTAGTGCCATGAAATCAAAATCTCGGATGCGATGCGGGCGGGGAGCTATGTTGATGATGCTAGGCTGTGCGTGTGGATAACCGGCATTATGGACGTGAAGAACCGCCCCCCTTTTGACGGAGTTGGCGGCAATTGCAAAATAGTCCGGGTTTGTCGGGCACCACCTGTTGCATGACGGTAAACAATCTACAGCCCGGTGAGAGACAGACGGACCTACCGGAAAACGTGCCCTCCGTCCTGGAAGCTGACCCCTGTATGTGTAGGCTTACCCCCCCGTAGTTTCGACATGTCCCAGATGGCAAAACGTGATCCATAGCTCGCCCCCACGCTGTGTGCATAGGTTTCATCACAAGGGATGCTGTCAGAGAGCGAGGTACATACATGTCAGCATTATCGCGATGCCATGCGGCAAAGCCCGTGTTCTGGGACGACTTTGCTAAAAGGGAGTCACTGAGAGCATGTGGCTCGACGAGCTCCACCAACGTGGAGTGTCGCCAACTTCCTTGTTCAGTCAAAAGGGGGTCGGTGCGCCAATCTGTGAGGAAAATGGAACCGTGGCAATCGGAAACAAGAAATTCCTTGCCACTCCCGGGATGTGAATTGACGGTGATGAGAGGGTGTGGGAATACGATGACATAGGCAGTTGGCTGAGGTCGGGGATTTGGTGGAGAAGAAGCGTTCCGACCGGAGTGTTCGGGAGAAGGAACCGCGGAAGAGATGTTGAGCGAGGGCTGGAGATCCCAGACCATGAGCATTCGGTCATCTGCGGCCGGCGAGTGAGCTGATTGCCCAAGACTGTGAAATTACTTGCCAGACACGGAAGCGACGTAGCGCGCATTGTCTTGATCGTGGCCGCCACAAAAGCACATGTCGTTCACTTTGCCATGGTGGCCACTCAGTCCCCCACCAAAGGGGAATATGTACTCGCCGGACGAAGCAGACTTTGTCAACAAGTGGAGACCAAAGTCTATACCAGCTGCGGCAATCCTATCAATCAAACGTCAAGTCACTTGCACTTTGGACGCCACGTTGGAACGGACTCAACGAGCCAATCGTCGCTACTGCTGGGTGAGAGTGTACGAGGCGACCAGGCCAAGGCGGTGATTCTAGTCCCAATGTGGAATGAAGCCAACCTCTTGGCGGACGTAGCGCTCTGGAGTAGATTCAGTAATAAAGGCGGTGGAAGAGTAGAGAAATTGGCTGACTATCTGATAAATTTCAACAGAATGCTCACCTCCAAAGGCTAATAGGTCGTGCCCGTCCTCGTGGTAACACGAACGCAGCACATGGACGTCTGAGCCGTGGTCTATCCTGATGACACTCTCGTCCATGGTTGCAGGAGACTTTGTGTGACAGGGCGACAGTGAGACTTAAAAAACCAAGTGTGCCTCCAGTGGTAGAGAGCATATAAGCAAGCTCCTGGCGCATGCCACCATCTTCCACGGCTACGAGTCGCAAAGGCCCCAACCCGTTCCTCCTCCTCGGGCTATTCCTCGCTGCTGGTGGGACATTCTACCTCATCATAAAGCACAGGGAAGCATCATATCCTGCCTCCAAGCAACCTCTGCAGCACGCTCACCCTCTCGTTCCACCGCGACAACACAACCGTGAGGACGTGCGATAGAACACGCCACATCTGATACCAGCACGGAATGGCGTCCATTGTGCAAGGTGTTACCCGACCGGTTTTCAATCCGAGTGAAGTCACCGTGATATTTGTCCTCGGTGGTCCTGGTGCAGGCGCGTGCCCATGTCTCGAGAATCCTCCGCGGTCTGACATCCGAGTAGGAAAGGGAACTCAGTGCGGCAGACTCGTAGAAACCTTCAACTTTTGCCATCTGTCTGGCGAGTCGCCGTCCCACATTCCGACTACGCTCTCGCTGATCGACGTGTGGTTTGTCTCATAGCCGGTGATCTCCTGCGCGCAGAACAGAACCGGCAAGGTTCTCAGTACGGAGAGCTGATCCAGAACTGCATCCGTGAAGGGATTATTGTCCCAATGGAGGTCACCATCAAGCTTTTGGAGATCGCGATCTCTGCAGCACTGCAGAACCACCACGGTCCTGGATGGACGGGTGGCAAAGGTCGTTTTCTCATCGACGTCTGCCCGCGCAAAATGGACCAAGCTCTGGAATTCGAAAAGACGGTATGCAATTCACCGTTTAGGTCCCGTCGTGGAGTAGCCTTGTTGACTGTTGGCTCATCCTGAAAAGGTTTGCCCTTCATCCCTGGTTTTGGTCTTTGAGGCCGACGAGGAAGTGATGATACAACGTATCTTAGAAAGGGGGAAGACTAGCGGACGTGAGGATGACAACATCGAAAGCCTCAAGAAACGCTTCCGTAGGTCGTTTCACACAACGCGGAAAATTGATTGAAGATGGTTGTCAAGGTACCCACAACGAGGTTACTCAACCTGTCATAGAGTACTTTGACGGCCAAGGCAAAGTTGTCAAGGTATAGGTTTAATTTGATCGTGGACGGAAGTCTAATCGTCGTTCGCAGATTAACAGTAACCAAACCATCGAGCAGTGCCATAAAGAAGCGAGCGAGGCGATCGAACCCTTATTTTGACCGTTTGTATACCTTGGGACTCTGATGGCGGGTCTCGATACGCGTGATACAGTAAAGCAAGTTTAGACATAAACATGGAAGTTCTTTAGCGTCGCATCCCCCTGTGCAGTGACACAGATAACTCGGCCACCCTTCTCAATTTCGAAGATAGTGCCGTCCGTGCACAGCGTACGCGCGTCCTCGTCGCCCTCATCCTTGGGAAGAATCAGTGACTCCGAGCAAACAGAAACTTCAGAGGACGAACAGGTATCCATTCCCAACCCCCGCACCTAAAACATTCGACAACTACATCACCATCGCCACTCACTGCAATATCCCCGTCCTCAGAATAGCTCAAGTCGATATGATTCCCATCTTGATATGCAGCGGTGAGAACTGTAACGACTTTCTCTGCGAATCTCTGCCTTGCCTGAAGGGTATCGAGGGTGATTGTTGGATCACGCAGGGGGCGGAGCATGACAACGTCCATTGAAATGTCCACTGGAGGATTGCTGGATACCGTAGGGTTGATGCGGAACTCAGGCTCCAACCGATCCACGTTCGTGGTCGACAGGAAATAGGCGAATGGGCCGTGCACGTCCAATGCAGAACTGCTTTCATTGGCAAAGTCGCCTTTCCGTGGATCGTAGGCATAGACGACACCAGACGATGATACAGGCAAGAGCTTGACACGTCCGGCATACCACTTTGTGATGTTTTGCTGCGCTGCAACTTTGAATCGTTCGATCCCAGGTATTTGCTTGCGAAGCTTCTCCGAATCTTTGAGGATAGCCGCGTGCAAGGCTGTGGAGGTGACGACCACCGATGCTACGGGGCGGGGCTTCCCAAGGGCGTGATCTGAACCGAGGGGGCCCAGAAGCGACGTCAGGCTCAGGGCCAGCCGTCTTGGTGCTGAGGATGCAAGAAACGCCTCCAAGGACTGCAGCTTGTAGGCGGTCGATTCGCGTGGCGGGGTGGGTCTGAACAGGGACGCATAGAGCGCGTTCGCAGTTCCGCAGGGAACGAGTACGAAGCGGACGGAGAAGGTCTGGTGGGCTGCAAAGGCGAGGTGGTTCACGATCTCGTGAAGGGTGCCGTCTCCAGAACCAAGCACCACGGTCCAGTCCCCCTTGTGTCTAGTGAGAAAATCGAGGACGGAGATGCCCGCATCGTCGGGAGCGCGGGTGCGGATGATCTCGACAGGGACTCGGTTCGCAGTGTGGAGGCGGGGAATGACATGGGCGTTGAAGAACTGCTCTGCGGTGGAGTCGCCGCAGACAGGATTGTAGACGACGAGCACGGACATGCCAGCCTGTCCGGCGAGCCCACGCCTGCAGTGCAACCATTCATGCACTCTCTCCGCCGCTTCATATCGTCGGCCGTGCCATCGTATCAGGGTCGCCGAGTCATGTCCTCCGTCCCTCCACAGTTCAAACAGTTCAGGCTGGCACTTGTCCAGCTAGCCAGCCCCCCGCACGCTGCAGAAAATCCCACTGAAACGGACATCAAACGTGCAAACCTGGATCATGCTAGAGATATGATCAACGAGGCAGTGAACAGTCCCAACGGGAAGCCAGACCTGGTTGTCTTGCCCGTAAGACCTCCCCTGTCCCCCGTCTCCTCAGCTTCCTGACGAATCCCAGGAATGCTTCAACTCGCCCTATGGTCATGTGCACTTCCCAGTCTACGCCGAAACTATTGGTTATGTGCCCGGTCAAGAATACGACATCGCAAAGACTCAGAGCCAGAGTGTCAGAGCCCTTTCAGAAGTAGCATCGGAAAACAGGATTTGGCTCGTTGGAGGTACCTATCCACTTGGTGCAGTTGGGCCAGTCAGATTGATAGTGAATCAGGCTCGATTCCTGAAAGAGATGCGAATGACGACAAGCTTTATAACACCTGCATCGTATTTTCACCAGAAGGCATGTCACGATCCGTGTGTCGTCCATGTCGCTCAGCCTTTTGTCAGGCAAGCTCGTAGCGACACATCGCAAGGTTCACCTATTCGACATCGATATCCCAGGCAAGATCACATTCAAGGTGCGTGGACTGCGCTTTGGTAAAGGACCCTTGTTTGATATTTCGTAGGAGAGCGAGACGCTGACAGGCGGCTCGTCCACGACGTTCTTTGATACGGGTATGGTCCCATAGGCACGGGTAGGACGGCTGTGACAGCTAACGATAGATTTCGCGCGCATCGGTCTCGGGATATGCTACGACGTGCGCTTCCCTGAGCTTGCCATGATCGCTGCACGGAAAGGTGTGGACCAGTTGCATGGGCCACTAACGAGGCACGGTGATCTCAATTTTATTTGGCAGGGTGTCATGTACTCATCTATCCTGGGGCATTCAACACAACGACGGGACCGCTTCACTGGGAGCTGCTGCAACGAGCTCGGTAGGCAATTGCGGAGGTCGGGCGAATCCAGTCTGACGCAAGATCTCACGCAGGGCGATCGATAATCAGGTCTTCTTTTCGATGTGTAGCCCTGCCCGGGATCCAAAGGCAGGCTATCAGGCTGTAAGTAATTTTGGGAACCGTGGTCTTTGATTCTGACGATCATGTGACAGTATGGTCATAGTATGGTAGTCGATCCATTGTGAGTGCTCCACTACGAAGAACGAACCAACGTTTGACATGAACTAGCGGGAAAGTGCTTGGGGAGGCTGACGAGCGTGAAGATATCCTGCACTTTGATATCGGTAAGTTTAATTCGGGCTGGGTACGACAGACGTTCAACGTCCCTCGGAAGATCCCCAGGTGTACCATTCCGCGAGAGCAGGGATACCCGTAACTACACAACGGCGATTTGATGTATATCCCGACGTCGGTGGAGGGTCTGACTAGGAGACTACACGCGCTGTAGTACACGTACTTGACCGTATTTGACTTCCAAATGTGGACGTGCAGAAGTTTCCAGTACATTCTGCAACTTTCGGGCCACAGCCCAGGACTAAAGAGCGTCCGTCCGTTCCCCTTCTTCGTTTCGTCCCATCCCACCCCATCCTGTCTTCCATGGTCAGAGAAACGTCAGTCCTCCCTCTTTGACCTTTTCTCCAGCTCACTCGTCCCGCCTGCAGAAAATATTACGATCTGCTCGAGGTGTCTCCCGACGCCTCTGAGAACGACCTCAAAAAGGCCTACAGAAAAAAGTTCGCTCTGTTCGCCTCTGCCATGCTTTGTCCTTACAATCCCTTAGAGCGTTACGACTGCACCCAGACAAGGGCGGCGACCCCGAGCTATTCAAAGAGGTGACGCATGCGTACGTCCCTGTTCACCATACGCTCTTGCTGTACTGACGCATGCGCACTAGTTACGAGGTCCTGGCTGATCCTGAGAAGCGCAGTATATATGACGCTCGGGGAGAAGCTGGTCTTTCAGAGCAAGGCGGTATGGGTGGCATGGACCCGCAGGTAAGTCCCATCTCTGCTCTCCACTTCGCCACTTCATCTCCATCCTTGCGCTAGGATCTCTTCAGTCAGCTCTTTGGAGGCGGGGGCTTCTTTGGTGGGGGCGGTGGCCGTTCGCAAGGCGTTCGCAAGACCAAGGATCTCGTTCACCGAGTCCAGGTGTCGCTCGAGGACCTCTACAAGGGCAAGACTACCAAACTTGCCCTTACGCGGAATGCCCTCTGTTCAAAGTGTAACGGAAAGGGTGGAAAGGAAGGTGCCGTTCGTACCTGTGGGACGTGCAACGGTCGTGGTATCAAGGTCACCCTTCGCCAAATGGGTCCTATGATCCAACAAATTCAGTCTGGATGTGACGAGTGCAATGGATCGGGAGAGGTCATCAACTCCAAAGATCGTTGCTCAAACTGCAAGGGAAAGAAGGTCCTGCCAGAGAAGAAGATTCTAGAGGTTCACATAGACAAGGGGATGAAGGGTGGTCAGACAATCACCTTTGCTGGCGAAAGCGACCAGTCGCCAAGCGCTCAGTCTGGCGATGTGGTGATCGTCATAGAAGAGAAGCCTCACGAAAAGTTCAAGCGCCAGGAAAACAATCTCGTGACAGAGCTGGAGATCGACCTCCTCACCGCGCTCGCCGGTGGTGAGGTTGCAATTAGACATCTTGATGACCGAGCATTATTTATTCGATTCTACCCGGGGGAGATCGTTAAAAACGGTACGTTGTGTCGTCGCTACGCCACACCCTCCCCTCTTTGATCTTGCTTTTATCAGAATCCATCAAGGTTATTCGGTCACAAGGAATGCCATCCCAACGACATCACGAGCCTGGTGATCTTTATGTCAAGTTCACCGTTAAATTTCCCGATACCATCGATCCTTCCAAAGTCCCCTTACTTGAACAGGCCCTCCCTCCACGCAATCCCGTGCCGAGTTTCCCGAAAAACGTTCATCTGGAAGAGGTGGATCTTGAGGAACCTGACGCACGATCAAGAGCTAATGCCTTGGTGGACGATGCAATGGACGAGGATCATGAAGGCGAGCCCCGGGTGCAATGCGCAAATCAGTAATATCTCCGGACTGCCTTGTCGTTTGATAATCGTCGTCACTACACTACCCTGGTGATTGCCCACTTGTGTTTCCATAGATTCGTACACATCTGTTGTTACATCCTCGCACTTAATATGCATTAAGGAGCTTTCTGGGATACATTACTCAGGAAACTTGTATCTATTGTAACGGGGCCGAATCCCAACGAATCTGAGCGCGGGCTGAGCCGGACAAAGGGTTGGGGCTACGAGTGACTCGCCTCTGGGTTAATCTTGAAGCCTTCATAAGCTTGACGACCGAAGAAGCTGACTTCGGTCTCGTTCTCTGAACTCCGGATTCAACTGAACATGCACGGGACAGTGACTGGCTCTAACGCCCACCTAGACCAACTTCTGCCAGGAGCTTGGTGTCATCATCCAGGATCCATTCGTCATGGTCCAGATTGATGATCAAGTTTGTAGTCTAGTGAAAACGGGAGGACGAGCAAGCAGCTTTCCAGGCTATCTGACTTGCATACCTTTGCACCATGCGCCTTTGTATAAAGCTTGAGTGTATCTGGCTTGACATTGGACACCCAGACAAAAACCGTATCGCCAGGTGAGGTGCACGCACCTAGAACGGCATTGCGGTAGGGCCGCCACCCCGGTCCAGTCTGGATAGCTGAGTTGGCCGTGAGACCGCGAGGCAGTTGACTGCGGCGAAAACAATCGCAATATACCCTGGCGAACCATTTCTTTCAAGCCACCGACTGTCGTAGTTTCGAGGTTGAGTTTGTGGAGGACGAAACTGCGCTCTGTGCGATATTCGAAAGACTTGATTACGCGGACGGTGATCGTGGCCTCTGTTCGCGCGACTGCCTCGTTGGTTAACGTATGCGATATTCCGTCGGACATGCGTTTAGAATTTTGGCGAGTCTGGGTTTACAGCGAACACGGCGATGCTGAGCAGGGTCTTGCCACCAGCGCGTGTATCGCGACTCGGCACCTGACCAAAACCTGTGGTAGACCTCCATCCATGAATGCGGACGCATCCACTGGCCCTGCGGACCAACCGCCAGCCGGGACGTCAGGTGCCATCACCAAGGACCCAAGAAAACTCACAAACTTGAACGAGATTCTGTCATGTCTGTCCTGGTACCAGTCCGAGGAGGCAGCACTTTCCGACTCCCTCGCTGAATTGCTTTCCGACCAAGCATCCATAGTGGATTCACTTCACCGACTAGAGTCTCTTGTCCCTCATCTGAATGACATGTGTCTTGAATCCCGGCAGCTGAAGGAGAGAGTCTCCTCCACAGCTAAAACAGCAGATCGCGTCGGCGGGCGGGTCAGGACGCTTGACCAGGAGATGGGCCGTGTGTCACGGGCTGCCGAACGCGTGGGCCAGGTGATGGAGCTCAAGGTGACCCATTGCATGCCGTGTCCGAGGACCTTTCCCTGCTCACACTCTCCAAGTCCTCTCTTTCTCAACTACAGTCTTGCATTGAACACCAAGACTGGGAATCGGCGACCAGACACTGTGCTCGTGCAATGTCGCTGCCCCTTGAAGTCATCTCTGGCCCCTTTGCCGAAACCTCTGTGGTATGTTCCTTCTCGTAGTTTCATGCATATACAAAGATAACATTCATTTCAGCCAACTGCAGATAACCATCTCCCTCCTGCACAGGCGCTCCAAGCTGCGAGGGAACGACTTCTATCAACATTTCTCAAACAATTCGCACAGGCATCACGATCTCGTGATGCGGCGGCGACGAGCCGTTATTTCAAGCTATTTCCCGCGATCGGCTGGGAAGCTGAAGGTCTTGAGGCATATGCGTCGTTTGTCGTTGACTTGGTGCGGGTAAGGCCCCCTATATCTGCCAAAAGTAGGATTGTACACTACCCATTCGCTGTTTGCTAAGTGTGAATTCCAACAGCTTCATCCCCGTTATACTACGTTACTGTTCTAACCGCACTTTTCGAGGGTGTGGCCATGATTATTGACCAGCATCAACCTGTCGTGGAAAAGTACTATGGTACAGGAAATATGCGAAGTGTCATCAAGAGGCTGCTGGAAGAGTGTGATCGAGTAGTCCGAAGCACGCTCGAAGCTTGGAGGGAGGATCGATCCATCAAGAGAAAGGCAAGACTCTGTCCTTATGTCACCTAATTATGCTAACTTTGTCTCAGCTGTCAGAGATCGCAAACTCAACAGTTCCAATGTCTGCCACACGAAAACAACCCTCGGCTACCGTCGATATAGACGAGATTGACCCACGTGAGGTAGACAAGACATTGTCCGAGATTTCTGGAATGAGCGGTCGATGGCATCTATTTCGAAAATTCCTCGTCGAACAGTTACAGGTATGTACTCATGCCCGACGCTTCTTTATGACCTCTTCACAAGGACAACTCAGGAAGAAGGGGAAGCTGCAGAGAGCGGTGTCAGCTTGGATGATATTAACCTACAACTTATTTCTAGACCTCCCAGCCCCCACGAATCCCCTACGTTATCCATTGAGCCTGTTGCACTTTTGGATGCAACGTCGTCTCAAAGGGAGTTTGAAGATTTGTTGAGGTCCTGCTATATTCCTATGGAGATCTGGTATATCCGGACGATCATTGACAAGGTCTGCCTGTAGGACTCTTGGATTCAGAGCGCTATGACTAACAGATGACAGGCCCAGCATCTCTCCAACCCTGACTTTTCGCAAACTCCCGCAACCACAAGTACACCTGATGACGTCTTCTACATACTGAAAACCGTATATGCCCGACTATTGTCAACAGGTTCTCCTGGTATCCTAGAAAGGACTACTGACCTTCTCAAAGATGTATTGGATCACGATTTTGTTGGTGGTATCCGGAGGAATTTGGATGATGTTTACCGGGTTGGAACAGGTATTCGAACCGAGAAGTCCGAGAGAGAAAGTCGTGCATCCTTTCTCGTGCGCTCGTTCATCCTTGGCCAAGCTGACTACCTAATTAATTCCTTAAAGATTCTCTTGAACGACCTTGATGTGTCTTCCTCGCATATGGAAAGGCTTGTAAAAGACCTACTTGCTCAGCCCGCTATTACACAACTATTTCTCAACACTGAACAGCCGCGGGTAAGAACCATTGTGGCGAGCCTGCTTGCATCCACAACCAGAATCAAGGCAACTTTAAGAGTGATTTTCCAGCCTGACTGTGTCACAGTGGTCTCATAAACTCCTCAGGCCGGCATAGACCAATTATTTAACCAGCTGATGCGACCAAGGCTACGAACTCTGATGTCTGACGTCTACAAAGACGTATCTTACGTTCTAGACGAAGATGGGTATGCAGCTGCAGAACACCAAGACATTGTGAGGAAGCGGTTTGTAAAGGCATGGGAAGGGTTAACAGACGGGTACAAGGTCAGTCTTATAGTTTATATCGGATCGAGCTCACCCCAAATGGTAGGGTTTATGCACGGAAAACAACTATCGCATCTTGTTCGGCCTTGCTCTTGATGTTATTCTCCGACCTTGGGAGAAACATGTTTTGACCACTCATTACTCCGAGGCATGTCCAGGGATCCTGGTCTGGGTATTTTTCACTGATGCCTCCCAGTTGGGCGCGATACGTTTTGACCACGACCTCCGCTCCATGATGGCATATCTATCTTCGCAGACGGTATTTGGAGATATTCGAGAAAAATTTATCCGCCTTCAACAGATCTCCTCATTGCTGAACCTCGATAGCGTAAGTCAGGTTTCGTGTTTTGGCTAGCACTGCTAATCTCAAGCTTGATTATCAGGATGAGGACGTCGAGTCATTCTATAGCGGATCCGGGATTTCGTGGACATTAAGTATGCAAGAAGCCAAAGATATCGTTGGACTGAAGCGGCTTGAAACCTGAATGAACGAGTCCCGTGACTCGCCTGATGTGTCGAGCGTCGTAACGGACCCCGTAACTCTCCACCAGCTCAAGTCGGTTTCAAAGCGTGTTTCTATTCAGCCTGCTTTAATTGATTGATGACGAACTTTGGAATGTACCAAGGTTCGTTGACATCCAGCGAGACTTAGACCGGGTTAGAATTGCATCACAAGATCCTCGAGCAGCAACGCATGTTCAATTCCATTTCGAAACGGGTAAACACAGTGTTGGAGTCAACCACGACGCAGAGCATCCAAGCGTGCTTGAAGGGAGTCTTCATCGGCAATGGCAGCATCACCTCCTTGTCCATCGTCTCCATGGGCAGGGCCGCTGGTTTCTCCAATTGCCACTGGTCTACGACTCTCAGTAAGGGGTGAGGACACAGCGCCAAGTCCAGTTGGCGCCTCGGTAAGCTACATTTCATCGTGTCAGCAAGCGGTCCACCGAAATCGATTGGTACTTGTACTTGTTGGGAAAGGTCGACGCCAATTTCGTCGAGGACCTGCCTCAAGATCTTGTCGCCTTCCTCTTCTTCGTCTTCGGCTTCGTCATCCATCACGTCGTCCACAGCGTCTGACATCATCTCTTCCTTCATGTCCATCATCGAGCTTTCCTTCTCGAAATCATTCATGATCTTCTGGATAGCTGGTAGATTGAGACCACGATTCATGGAAGCCATAGCCTTCCAACAAGTAGCGGTTATGCATATCAGATGATATGAACGCGAGTCGTGGGACGTACTCTTGTTGCTCCCCGCATAGCCTCTGCCATTTGTTGGTTACTACGAAGGGCCTGTATCCTCAGGCCAACGGCCTGCAGTTGTGTCTTCATCTGATAGAACTTCTGAATGTATCTTCGTGTGCGAACGAGATCTTTGGCCATGACTTTACATGCGTTCTACTGAGACAGCTGACGAGGGTTGCGCCAAGTGCTGGAGGCCACATACCATCTGACCAGCCTTGGCGTTCTTCTTGATATCCATCACAAGTTTCTTTTCGCTCTGCTCGAGCTTTGTGCGCTCTCGGTCAAGCTCGCGTTGGGCCTTTGTGAGGGCTCGCTGGTGCTGACGGAGCCGTTCGGCGGGAGAGACCGTCCTGCCGAAGAGAGTTTCCTAGTGTGAAGATTAGAACGCTTCACCGCACTGCAACTGCACATACGATGATGTTCATGGTCGCCGACGTTGACGTTGACGCTGAACGTGGAGTTGCAGCGATGGCTGCGCCCAGACGCGGAGTCTTCGGCAGGCGCGTTGCATGCCGGCACAGTCCGGAACATGCCGGTCGGACATTGAAATATGCCAAGCCCCGCTAACCTTAACCTTCAGCCTCCTCGTACACAATCACCATCATCAAACAGCCCACCGCCCGCAATCATGGTGTGTTCAAAGTGCCCCTCCGCGCCATTTCTGACAACTTCCGTTAGACTCTCGCGGTCGACCTTTTGAACCCTTCTGCAGAACAAGAAAAGAGACAACACAAACTCAAGCGGCTCGTACAATCGCCTAATTCCTACTTCATGGACGTGAAGTGTCCAGGTTTGACTCTTTTTCCGTCAGTAGTCCGAAATATCATACTGACATTCCGGCTGGATTACAGGTTGCCTTGCGATTACAACCGTCTTCTCACACGCACAATCAGTGGTCTTGTGCGGTTCCTGTACGAGCGTCCTGTGCCAACCTACCGGCGGAAAGGCACGACTGACGGAAGGTTCGATCTCGGCTACCGTCCACTAATATGTTTACTGATGTTGTACCATATCTAGGGTCTTCTTTTCGTCGGAAGACCTAGGTGCCGGATTGCCCCCATTCGCACCTGGCGTCGCATTGCCGTTCACCACGATCTACACTGCCCTCCCTACGTACCTTTAATGTCGCAAATGTGGGTTATCGTCTGGATTGAATGTCGGTGTTCATCCGCGGACCGCATGTAAACGACATGACATCGTCTGTATTTCTCTTGGGCACCCATGCCAGTATTTGAAAGAAAGCGTGCATTTTGTAGTGAGCCTTGGGTGTGACTTAGATTATGTAACCCACTACACAACAAGTCAATCTCGCTGCCCCGATCGTGCACGCATGGATTTAAGTCCCATCGGAAAGCACTGCGCCTTGCAGTCGTGCAACGCGCTCGACTCCCTACCCTTCCAATGCGGCTGTTTGGAGTGGTTCTGCAAGCTTCATATCTCACCAGATCTTCATAACTGTCCGTCTGTGCAGCGACAGTCGTCTCGGTCGTCGTCTTCAACTCCGGTGCGCGCCCATTGCACCTTGCCGGGATGTAGCGAACCTTGCCTCGTGACTGCGTCGACTGCCGCTGGCCTCTCCGGAGAGGGAGAATCCTGCGGGGCAGTCCTATGGCGCTGTGCCGGTTGTCAACTTCCGTTTTGCGTCCAGTACGTGCGCGGGGAACCACATCGTTGGCCCCCAAACGTCTTACACGCCCCGTATAGTCACCGTCATGCGCAGTCTCATTCATGCACCGATCTCGCCACCGGGAAGGATGACACGAAGCACTCAGTCGCTCGTGCCATTCTTACTCAACACTTTTTAGCACCCGGCACTCCTGCCAGTGCATCCCACACTCCCGTGGCAGTGCGCCAGCGCAGGAATCTTGCACCTGATCCCAAAAAACTAGCGCAGATTCAAAGGGTCAATCTCATGAAGCTGCGCCACAAAGCGATCCCTGGAGATCCCAAGGACGGAAACTCGATGGTCCCCGTCGACGAACGCCTTCATGCGCTAGTGCGTCTCGACATCGTCGGTCAATCAGCAAAGGAGAGCATTTTGTGGTTCCGAAAGGTGATGTAGGTTTACGTCGGACCTTCGTCCTCTGATGTTTTGTAGACGGCGATCACGGGCAAGGTGCTAGACTTGATTGTCCAACACTTTGGCATTTCCCATACACACTCTGTAAGATTACTCATTATTATGACGACTCAACTATTCATTTCAGATCAGACACTGTATTTGAAGCGATCGTCTACGGAAACCGGGGGCCAGATACTGCAGAATCATGAAGAATTATCTGGGCAACTGGAAGATGGATCAACAGTCGTGCTAACCGAGTCCCCGCCGAACGGACCATCACAGTTATCAGCCTGACCGCCACACATTTACTTACACGATGTTCCATTTTGACGTTTCATTTCATACCAATTGTCCCTCGTGATTGCAGGAAAGTACCACACTGGCATTATCCTGAATATTCAAAGAAAGAAACACATAATGTAAGTGAATAGCGAGCGCACAATCGACATCAACGACCTGAAAGAGAGAAAAAACCAAAGAGAGAAACAGGTCACCGGGACGGTACTACTATGCAACAAGGGCAGCTAATCGGCGAAGGTGAGGTACGTTCAGATATGCTGGAACGTATGTCTCAAGCCCAGAAACCTCCCGGGGATACGGAGGTTCGAATGGTCCGACTTCCTCTGTTTCTGGTGAGAGAAGGAGATGATCATTACGGTCATTTGCTTGCACTCGGGAGGCAACAACGCGGAGAATTTCAGGAGAAATAGGGTTCTGTAGTGGAGCAGGCATCATCACTCTGTGGGATCGGTAGGAAGGAACGATCCCACCTCGTATTCCGCAACGTAGTAATTGGTGCACATCCTTTGGATTTGCATGGGACTGAGCATCCAGCAAACGTCGTAAATAATCTCAATATCTGCTGGCGTCGCCTGGCGTCCAAAATTAGAAGATTTACCAAATGTTAGATGCAATTCCTCGCTGACCTTTTTCAACTGCAGTAACTTGATAGCTTGCATCAAGTGTTCCAGGTGAAGTGTGCCCTCTGGCATATCATGCGACTTGCACCACTCTTCTATTCGCGTGATATTGTACTGAATCTGCATGGCTATCAAACGAGGGGAAATTAGCAGAGCATCAAGGAAATATTTGAAAGCGCGAAATACCTCTCTTCCAAGAAGAGAAATTTCTCCTCATTAGAAGGTCATTAAAGCTCGTCACACCTATCAGCTTGAGCAGTTCAATGAGGACCTGTTGTACTACGGGATCTTCCATATAGTAGCTCTTCAAGCTCTTCCAAACTTTGTTGAGTAGGTTGAGGATATCGTCCATACTATAAGCTGGTTGGCTGGTCGTGTTAAGAATGCGGTTGAACAATCGCCCGCCTCCATCGCTTGAGGTGAACCCTGGGAGAGACTGGCTTTCAATCAACGCAGGAATTACCATCTTGGAAAGGCGTTTCTTCGTCTCCTGCATCCAAGTATGGTAGATGTTGTACTCGAGACTACCGAGGTCATGTTTCACCACGGTGACCAGGCGTTCGTAATCATTCCAGTCAAATTCGCGGATGGCATTTTCTTCTCCTGGACCAATGCCTTGCACCATGTCACTCTCTGCGACGCAGATGAACGAAAGCATCTCATGAACGTTAGAGAGCCAGAAGATTCCCGGTATTATGGCATCCTCTCCATTAAAAGACTATCGAGGAATCAGAGACGCAAAAAAAGTGCGGGGAAGAACTGACCATAACATGCGCTTGGATGGCTTCCATGATGTTGGCCAAGAATCGCTCGCTTTCTGGGATGAGGCCGTACTTCCACATTTCGTTCGTAACAAGGCTAATGAGATTTGCTGGGAAAAGGATCTCCTTTACAGCGGACGGATTTGTCGTGCTAGGTGCAGGGATCTTCAAACCTCGAATCAATCCCACGAGGACGTCTTCGTCCAAGCGCTTGAAGTCTTGCATGAGTCTGATCTTCTCCTCTGCCAAGTCATCATAACTGCGGAGATCGGCCACGCCATTTGTCCGTACGCGGAGAGCATTATCCTCCCCATTGTAAGCGACAGAGACTGCTCGCTGACTGAGCGCTTGGCTCCGCTTAACATCAATCATCAGCTCATCAGCAGATGTGCGGTATTCAGAGGGGCTAAGCTGAAGAACGCCTGCAGAACTGTGCCTTCGTTGGTGACGATTGGAATGATGAGGAGGGACCAGAGAGAGACCATTGACACCATTCGCTGCATCTGGGATGCGGAGCGCGGGTACGAAAGTCGGAGATGTCGGGGGTTCTCGGGTGCCCCTCGTCAGGGCGTTGTACGCGTTGGCACGATTGAGTTGCTCGCGTAAATTGCTAACTTCGTTCTTGAGGGTAGCAATAACAGAGACGTCGTCTGTCGATCTCATTGGAGAGGTAGCAAACGCTTTCTCTTGAGACTGCAGTTGGGCGGCTTGTGCGAGCACCTCGTTGGTCAAGCGCTGAATCGCCTCCTCCTTCTCAGCTGCTCTGGTAACTGCATCTTCCAGGCGCTTTTCAACGTCGGCTTTTGCTTGGAGGAGTTCTTCACGCCGAGATAGCTCGACCTCTGCAATCTGTAACGCGCCTTGAAGGGACTTGGCCTTGGCGTCTGCCTCCTCGTGTTTCGAACTCCACTGCTGAACCTGTTTTTCAAGTTCCTCAAGTTGGATCTGCAAAGCCTTTTTTTCCTCTGTCCGCTTCTGAAGTGTTTGAGTGAGTTCCACAACCTTATTCTCGAGGCGGTAAGAGATCTCCTTGAACTTGGATACCGAGCGTGCCTCAGCCCGCAGAATCTTAAGTTGCTTCTTAGCGAGACGCCGCCTGACACAAGACTGCAGATATACTACATGTCTGATGTCAGATCGATGTGAACGGCGATATAACCTATATGACGTGCATCAGAGTGCCAAATAAGACAAAGGAATAAGTAACGTACACTCCGCGAGACAGACATTGCAGCAGCACAACCGCATGTAGTGTCCGTGCCTCCCTGTGCGCTCGTCGAGCTTGTGCACCGCGGATGTCTGGATGTCTCAGTAAGCTGAAGATACGTCGTATTCTGTGGAACTTACGGCTCTGAACAGAGATTACTGTTTGTCGGATTTGAAGGAACTTGGACCTTTGAAGGAAACGTCGAGCACCGGCCTGTAGCCTCTTCGCAGCGACATTTTTGCGAATGCCTTCCACCAAACGCTTCGCCAAAATGCCACGCCACCACGTCTGAATTTTGATCGTGGCACTACGAAGCCCTTGGTACCTCTTGATAGCCATGCGCCGTCGCATATGCTTTTGAACGATGGTGACGAGGGTATTGAGTTTTTCAGACCTAAGAGACTCAAGCGCAGCAAGCATACCCGCTCGGAAGAAGATTTTAGTAAGGCCACCTTGGTATTTATCAGGATCGTTGATCGTCTTCTCTAGAATCAGAGAGCAGAGGGGTCTAAGCTCCAGTTTCTGTATCATGGGCTGCCAATCCGCGGAAGGAACAAGCATATAATATCTATGGTAAAGGTTGAGCTAGGTGTTTGGAGTCTAAGCGGTGACTCACCGCTCCGCGAATTCTTCGTACGTCCACCGAGAAGGATATCCTGCACAACTGATGCGAATCGTCTCCAGAACGCCACAGGCGCGAAGCTGACCCAAGACCTGAGAAGGTACAAACTCCCATGGTTTCTTAGCCTCGTTTGGTTTGATACATCGGATATAGTGCACGTTCG
>JBBPTT010000222.1:0-36408 GCA_038094175.1 Boletellus aff. lepidospora
AAATGAGCATTTACTCAGCTTGAGGAACAAGTCATTTTCCATCATTCGCTGAAGAACTCGGCGATCGCAGATTGAGCAGCGGTTGCAAGCACAGACAGCACAGATCGCACGGGAGCTGGAGAACATGACAGATCGTTTGGCTGCCCAGCGGTCCAGGAGGACTGAACTGGCTTCCTCGGGCGTGCGTGGTGATACCGCACATGACAATAGGGCAGCCGCCCCATCGCAGGTCGGGTCGACCACCACTGGCGGCGATTTGAGGTCAGTACCCAGCCCCCCTACGGGCGGGCGACCCCTCAGACCTGCTCGCGAAGTCACTGTAGTAGACAACACCGCACGCATCGTCCTCCCACAAGCGATGTCACGTACATCGTCTGACGGCACACCGATTGAGGAACTCCCGACTCCTGCCCGCCGCAGCCTCTCTGCCGCCTTTAGGGAGCATATTGCGACGTATCGAGACCAAGTTGGAAACTTGTCTCAAGACACCCCTCGCAATTTGGCAAATGCTCCCGAGGTGCGCAGTACGCTGGTCAATCTGCTCGCACGGGACCGGGACGACCAGCTCTTGTCTGTCCGTCAGGCCGAACAAACCCGATCTGGTGACACTAGTCAAAGGGACGATCCATCTGTCCGATCCAATCCTTCTTCTCCGGCGGGACAGGGTAGGCGGCGAAGAGGTTGGAGTGAGCTCTTTTTGAGAATGTCGTGCCGTTTCACAACTGACTTGCGACACAGCCCGACTCAATGCCGATGGCGATGAAATAGACTCTGATGAGGATGACAACGTGTCGCCGCACACACGTCGTCTGCGAATGCGTTTTGCCTATGGCACCGGAGACGTGGACCAAGCGACGACGCGGTCTCATACAGTCACCATTGAGGATATTCTCTGGCGGACGTCTGGAAGCGACAGTGAAGCGGATGCACTCTCCCCAGACTCAACTGACAGTTGTTCATCACTATTCCAGGGCTCGCCACCGCGGCCCCCAGTCCGCTGTCCACACCCGCTTCCGACCCCGGTAGAAGACATGCTGATATACCCGGCAGCCAAACCACCCCAACGCCCGCAGATGATCTGTGTATCAAAATATGCCAGCCTTGCTGGCCGATGACCTATCCCTTGAGCATACCCGGTACCATTTCGTTCTCTAGACGCTAGTTATATGACTCTGGTTGATCTCTGTTCTTTATTCCCTTTGCGCTGCACGATCTTCGGAGGGCGTTCTTGTTTAGTTATTCATAAATTAGCTGGCTCCGCCCCCCTCCCTCAGCGTACCGTGCGAAAGCGCCGAAACACGATCAGTTTTCTCTCTCCAACTTTTTTTTCCGCCCATATGCGTGCCGCCAGTCCATCCTTGCTGTTTTTCTTCCGGTTGTCGTTGGCAGTCATGGATGAGACGGGCACTTTCCTCTTCGGAAGAGCGACTTACTCGAGGCAACGAAGAGGTGGTTTGACACGCAAGAGCGAGAGATCTGGCATATGCGAACCGGCGGGGCCCGCTATCCCGTTGCATCACAGGGGGGGCTCTTGAAACGACGCCAGACATGTCATGCTCACGCTCGAGTTTTTCATCTTATGCTACGTCCCGTGTGGACGCCCAAACTTTCCTCACCGTAGCGCACTCTGCTTGACTAGCGACCCACGATGCTAGCTCTCATTACTCATGGTGGCAGCAACGACGACTGCGCGCGTATGTAGTTTATTATTACTCTAGACAGAAAGAAACGACACCAACGTTCATCAGTGCCAATATGGCTATGATTGTGTGGGAGAGGGCGTCGCCTGATATGTCCCATAATAGTTGGATTGATATAGGCCAGGGCTGTAGGCACCTGCAGCACCAGATGGTCCCGCAACCGCGGCCCTCATATGGGGAGGTAGCGTGGAAGCCACATATCCCGTCGCGCCTGTGCCGGTAGGTGCCGCCCACGTTCCGCTTGCGGTCGGCTGGTACGGTTTTCCGCCCGGCGTGGCCGCTGTAACCGTGTTCGCCACCACGCGTTGACCCGGCGTTTGCGTGGTCGTACTGAAGAATCCAGCATAGGACGTCGGCATCGTACTCGGTGTCGTTGCTGCAGGCGCGGCAGCAGTTGCACTTGGCTGTGGGGTCCCTTTGCGGGATCCGCCCGCAGGTGTGCTGGACTGCGCCTGGGGATTATATTGGTACCAGGACGAGGGTGCGTATTGCTGCTGTCCCGCCGTCCCGTACGGCTGACCTGGATAGTATTGCGCGGTGGCTTGCGTTTGGGCAGTCGCCGGAGCGTACGCGTTGGGATAGTATGGTGCTGGCTGGCCAGGTTTGTATTGGTAACTTGTCCGGTAGGGCGTCGCGTAGTACGAGTAGCCGGCGTAAGCCTGGGCTGTGGCAGTTGCTGTGGCAGCAGTGACTTGCGCAGGTTGCGTTGGCGTTGGCGTTTGAACTGGTGGTGCTGATGGCGCCGCTGGGATTGCGGACGCAGTCGACTTGATGTACAGGGTGGAATCGTCCCGGAGGGCCGTTGAGTGTTCTGCGGGGAGCGTCCCTTGCCAACCTTGAGTGGGTGCTATGGGTAGAGTCCGCTGGAGTTTATGAAGGATAGACGACGATGGCATGAGAGGTGCATTTTTGGAGGTGCATGACCGCGGCCGGAGCGAGGTGAGAAGGCAAAGGGAGTCGAGAATACCCTGGGCTAGAATGTGCAGTTGAGTACGAATGACCAAGCGCATGTGGCAGGACAGTGTAGCTGACCAGTATCCCACTCTTCTGAACCCTGTTCGACTGGGCAAAATTCGCCCGGCTCTGCCAACCGTTTATTCTGAAGTTCCTCTAGTCTTTTGAGTGCTTTTGCGTTTCGCTCCAACAATTCATGTACGGCAGCTTCGAGTTCTAAGCTTCCCAAGGCTTGCTTGAGGAGGGTTATCTGTTCCGCTGAGAAAAGCCCCTCCAACTGCTGTTCATCATCAAGCACGCCGTTCTTGTCAGACCAGTCGACGCCATTAGGCTGAGGAGCCTCTACGACGTCACCTGGGGGCTGGTGTGAAATCGTCGTGTGCTCGCCTAACCACCTCTTCTTTCTGTCTGCCAGTCTCCAGAAAAGCTCACCCATGGCCGACCGCCCAACCTCGACGCCATCTTGTTCAAACACGGGGGCAAAGGAAGCATAAGGTCCATAGTCCAGGAACGCGCCACAGCTTACGCGGCGAGGCCCGAGAAGCTTCGACTTGAACTCTGGAGGCTTCTTGGGCACATAGGATGCCAGGGTGACAAAAGGCGTGTCTGCCGAATCTGGTTCAGCTGGTGCAGGAACAGAAGGGGAAGGTAGTATGGCAACGAGCTCGGCATTTGCGGCCGGCAAGTCCTTCAAGGGCTTGCTGTCAGAGGGGACGAGATCTGAGCTGAGGGAGGACCACCACGCCCCAAAGGGCAGACGCTGCATGAGAGCATATTTTCTGGCGTAATGGGCTTCGGGATGCTTTTCGGAGGGTGTCGGTTTAGGTTCGGGGGTGGAGTCGGGGAAATCGAGAAGGGAAGCAATGTCGAGTGGAAGGGGGACGGAATGGAAAGAGGCTTGGTCGAGGAGGGAAGAGGCGAGACTGCAAAAACGGAGTTGCTGCGCGGCGGGAGACGAGGGGCGAGACCTTGGATGGTAGGATATTGGAAATAGATTTTGCACGGCGGCCTAAGAGTGGTGATATTTGAGCAGAGAAATGAGGGAGGGGAGAGAGGCTCACGCGTAAGACACGGAGGGGATGCTGAGAAGGCTCTCTGAGCAGGGCACGGAGGGAAAACGAGCCAGACAGGGACTTTGAGGTGGAAGGTTCGTAGAGAGAGGAGGAGGGGAGAGGGAAGACGCGGTCGAGCAAAGCTTGGGAGTCGATGCTATGGGGGAGTGGGTAGACGCTGGAACGGGGGACGGGGGACTTACAGCTCGAGGATGTCGAGGATCTGCTGTGCGTCGGAGGGGCGAATTGGGACATCGGCGGCAAGTTGGAGGTTCTGGGGCTTGGGGGCGGGGAGGGGGTCCTCGGACTCGTTCTCGTCCTTTATGGCGCGGGGCTGCTTCGGCTGGGGGGGATCGTCGCTGTCGTGGAGGGAGGGGCGCTTGCGTTTCTTCGTGGCGGGTTTCGGTTTTGAGGGGGGAGCGAGATCGCCCTGGCTCGGTGCGTGCGTCGCTGAACTTCGCGTTGCGCGGGCCATGGCCGACAAAATGACGATTTACCGAAAAGGTAGCTCGGCGACGCGCATCGTATTTCAATCGGAGTCTACAATTTTCATCCCCAGACGTCCCGGCCGACGATGCCGTCCTCTCCCTCCTCGATGGCGTCCGCACTCTGGAGGGCCCAGCTGCGCGCCGCACCAGCCAACGGACACGCCGCGTTCGTCCCTCCCGTCCGCAAAGTCGTCCTCGAGTTTTGCCAGCATGGCCCCTCCTCCGCCAACACGCGCATCTTCATCAAAAACGACGTCCAACGCGTCGCCCGCGAGCACCCACACGTCGAGTTCGTGGTCAAGCAGCGCAACGGCCACGAGCCCATCGCCCGCGGGTTCTATGGTGTGTGCCCCGCTCGTCCGCTCGCACGGGCGCAGCTGACCCGTCATCAGTGAACGGACGTGACAAGGTGATTCCGCTGCAGCGGCTCGAGGTGAACGGGATAGAGAGAAAGATGCAGCTGATACTGGAGTCTTCTGGGGCCAAGATCAAGCCGCTGAAAAAGGGTCGGATAGTGGAGAGCGTGAGCGAGTCGGTGCGGGGCATCTGGAGCGGGCTGCACGTCGACACGCCGTACACACTCTGAGTAGCTGAGATGAGATGGTTGTCCCACTGTCAAAAAACACGCTGTTGCCTGCAGGCGACCTCTTCTTATCTCTCCTCCTCCTCCCCCCTCGCCTCGTCTCCCCCACCATGTCCCAGGTCTGTCTGTCCCTTCCTCCCAGGCCCTCCTCCCCTCACGCTCCCTGCAGCACGACCGAGTGTTCGCGGACTGGCTTGAAACAGACACGGTCGTCAATGTATGTTTTCGCCTTCTCACCCGTCCAATCCCTCCAACTCTGCATTCACACAGTCCGTCTTTGAACTCTCACCGGCCACTACCCTCAGTGACCTCCCTGTGAGCACCCGCAGCGATGACGACACGATCCGCCGCTGATTTCGACCGCCGCCGCCAGCATCCCATTCCCGAACATGACGAGTACCATGCCATGCCCCACAGTCTCAGGCATGTCCTCGTCAGTCTCTCTCCTTTCGCCCATGCCTCGCCCCTCATCCTTTCCCATTGCTCAGATTCCCCCGTCCTCCGAACCCCTCACCCGCCCTCGAAGCATCCTCCTCGAGCCTGCCCACGCCAACACCCTCTACATGCCTCCTTCCCCGTACTCAAGGCATCGGTGGTCGCCCTTGCCAGATCCCCCCAATGGCGGCGTCAACCGCGCCCGACAAAGCGTGTCGTCCATCGGCTCTTGCTCAACCGTGCACACGCCTTCAGCCCCTCTAATCAAGTCGATCCTTACTCGCCATGATTCTGGCATCTCCATGGCCACGACGACAAAGTCCACCCGGAGAAGAAAGAGGCGTTCACCACCTTCTGTCAAATTTGTCGACGCGCCTACAGTCCACTATGACGACGGTGCATATTATACCCCTCCCCCGCCACGTTCCCCGCCTTCTCCCCCCTCGGACCCCCAACAGCCAACGCGCTGGTTCACCAAGTGGTGGAGGAAATCTTCTACTTCCCCACCACGACCCTCCATATCTGGCCCATATCACATATCCTATACCGCGTCGCTCGTAGACGTCCGTGCGGCGAGAACGCCAAAACCAAAACTCGGCAAGCTAAAACAGCTCTGGCATCGACTCACCGGTGCAATCGGTTGACCTCCAGGCGGGCACTGCGGTCTTTCATTCTACACTCACTCACCTCACATTTCGCTTATTCGTTGTGCTGTTGTGCGTCCTTCAATTCCCGACCCGCCGCGGTGGTGGCGGCATCCCGGGTATTGCAAGGAGCCATGTTTTCGATCGCTCTTTACACGCACGCGTTTCATGTCCGCAACTACGCACCGATCGATTCGGTGGCCCATTGCACGCCGTGCGTGCCACGCTAGATCCATCACGCCACGCTGCATATCCCGTATGTATCCCTAGTCGTATTACATTCGCACCAGTCTGTCACTCCACTCATTGACCGCGTACGTCAGAACACACTTGATAGCTAGTAGGAATAGTAGGGATTCAAGCGGGAACGTCTGTTTTTCGTGCCTTCTCCGCATCCCATCGCGCGCGTATGAGCATCGCACCTTCCGTTCTCGACCGAACGAGCGGTGGGAGGAGCTGCATTTGTGCAGCTTGCAGATATGGCGGTAGCACTCCATCGTTTCGAATGACCTAGAGGTGAACCACGCATGAGAACATGGACGGGTCTAGCGAGTGGGCCATGAGCTTACGGAGCCAACGGCGAGGAAAAATGAAAACGTCGCCGCGCTGCTGAGCATATACTGAGAGAGCGTCGCCAGAAGTCCTCTAGGCCCGGCGCCACCTCTTTCAATGGACAACGAACAACAGGCCCGTGTTCAGCCATGGGTTGCAGTGACTCGGTGGTGGGCGAGTCTCACCTGAGGATACTGTATGAACCGAAAATGAAGCCAATGGTGAGACCGACGCCTCCACCCATGAGGGCACCCATTCTGATCGACATACATGATCGCATTCAGCTCGGAGGCGTGGTGGACAGGGGAGGACGTACTTTACTGTGCATTCCAACGTCTCTAGTCAGAAAATTCGCAATTTCGCGTTTTGGTTGTGGCCCTACTTACATTTCTGCCAGACGGACGGTTCTTGTGCGCGGGGGGCTCGTGCTGCCATGATGACGAAAAGAGATCAGACGAGAGTAGTGGATTGGCAAGAAATGTTGTCAAGTCCGACGGTTACTCAATTTGGCATGTCTCTGTACTTGCCCTCATTTCCCAGTGCTCAACAGGCCCAAATCAGTCAGTCTTTTACATTCTCTTTGCAACCCACCAGCTGACGGCGTCTCAGTCAGAGCGAACCAGAGAGACCTGTTCCATGTCCTGTCGTTCAGGGACCAAACGGAAAGCGTGCTCCGCTCCTGGCTTGGTGAGTGCCTGTCTCTTGTGCTTGCACTACATCCCTCACTCACTTGCCAGGAACGCGATGGCTCTCGAGGTGGGACAAAGAGATCGATCTCCTTCTAAAACTACTCTATTACGGCTTGACGATCAGTCGAGGTTCGGACGCATATGTACCCTCCACACCGCTTCGCTTTTGCTGATATCGCTCCGAAGCCGTACAAACTCTGGGAGAGGAATACACCAACGTCTGGCAGCATTCTGAATTTAGTGACAGAATACCTTCCAGAGCTTCGCGGCTAGCTCTCATCCTTCTTCCGGCCCTACCCCCGTATATCCTTGCAAGATGGGGTTCCAATCTCAGCTCTCTGTCCCCACGAGTAGCAAGTATTCTCCGTGTGCTGCCCGCGTGCCTTGAGACGGCCACGGAGGTCAACCTTGCCATGTTCTACCTCCGAGGCACGTATTACGACCTGTCCAGGCGGATTTTGGGTATTCGGCATGTGATCGTTACCCCTTCTTTATCGATGTGCAAAGGGTGCTCAAGCGTGTTTGCAGATTTCGTCCACGCCGGAGAACCCACACGCACGCCCGCCCTCGTATTCTCTGCTCGGGATCCTCATCTTCATTCGCCTGCTCTACCGACTTTTACGTTACTTGCGCTCCCGTGCCCAAGGCGCCGGTGAGAAATCGCGCGGAAAACGCGCCCTCGACGAGACACGGGAAATGTTTGTCGATGACCGACTCGTAAGCACCATGCTCGAACACGTAGATCCCGAGAGTGTGCCCGTGAAGCCTGCCGAGGAGGATGAGAACACCGCGTTGGACATTAGCGCTATACCTGCTCGAGCAAGAGCCAGCCGGACGTGTACGCTTTGTTTGGAAGAGAGGATTGACAGCTGTGCGACGGAATGTGGACATCTGTTCTGCTGGAATTGCATTGTAGGGTGGGGGAGGGAGAAGGCAGAGTGCCCGCTGTGCAGACAGGGGCTCAACTTAGCCCGGCTGCTACCCATCTATAATCTCTGATTAACAGACGCGCTTCGTCGTCTAGTATTGGCAACAATCCAAGGCAATAGTGTACAGCAATACACGATATAGTGCAGCACAATCTTTTACACGAGGTTATCCAACCACTTGCTGGATGAGCGTGATGTTGTCGCCTTTGAGGAGGATACGACCTAGAGCGGGTCAACAGAGAGGCGGGTGGAGAAATACGATCAAAGCCAGACCGAGGTCCCTCCGCGGTTTTGCGTCCTTGACGTACACCTCAGCAGCCTCGTCCAGGACAATATTCATGAATTCGTCAAAGCCCTGGGTAAAAAGAATCAGCGGAAAGGTTCCAGGAGTACCACAGAACGGAAACGATGGAAGAGAAAACGCGGGAGGGATGGATGGATCGCCTTTGCAAAGGACGATTTAATGCTGGAAGTGGACTGGCGACGGATCGGATGGGACGTACAATGATGCGTCCTTCAATTCGCATCTCAGTGTTGTCGAATAGCCATATCACGACTTTTGCTCGCTGTAGATGCGCGCCGTCAGTGACGATGCAGCGCAGAGACCGCAGAGCGTGACCTGCTGCAAGTTTTTGAAGATCACATTCTGGGACGGGTTCGTCAGTCGGAAAAAAAACGTGAGTAGAGGCGGTCCGAGCGTACGATGGGCTGAACCATCACACGCTGTTGACGTCCCGACATGGCTGGCGAGTGATGGCGTCGACAACGTGCACGGCGACGACGAGAAGGTGACCGATGTCTGCTGATTATCCAATCTGTTCCCATCTCGTTCGGGGGTTGTCGAGTCGACGCGTCTGCCTGGACGGGTTGCTTTCACGACCAACACATGGAGGTAAACCGCTCGTTTGGGTGCGCAGTGATCCCCCTTGGCTGAACATGACCATGTCCGACCAGGCGTTTGGTCCCTCCAATTCCTCCACCGCGGCCGCGGTCACGTTCATCACCTTTGTCCAAGACCTGAAGCGCAAGACCAAGACATGGTATCCCATGATAGAGCTCTGCGCCAACGGAGAGAAGACCCTCGAACGCTTCCGATATCAGTTCCCAGAAGACTGGCTCTACAGCGATCAGCTCAGAGGAGAATGGAGCGCATACAACGAGATTCTCAAACGCAAGAACGATTCCATTCAGGAGCAGCTCGGTAGGGCGTTTCCTGTCGTTTCTTCCCATTTGTCTCAAGTTGGTCTTTTACCACAGCCGGACTCCAGCTCAAGATCGTTGCCGAGGACAAGATCGTAGAGAACAAGATCAATGACATTCTCGCAGAATGGGAACAGACGCGTCCAGTGCAAGGGAGCTTGCGTGCAGATACCGCCATGAATACCATCAACGTTTTTGAAGGCAAGTTGAACAGGGTCAAGGAAGAATACGACCTTGTATGCAGGGCCAAGGAGGCACTTGACCTCGAGCTGACGCGTCACACGCGCTTGGAACCCGTATTCGAGGAACTAAAGGACCTCAAGGCCGTCTGGACAGCACTGTCTGGCGTCTGGAGTCAGATTGGAGAGCTAAGAGAAATGTCGTGGGCGACCGTACAACCGAGGAAGCTGAGGCAACAAATTGACGGACTCCTGTCTTCGACCAAGGATATGCCGACGCGCATGCGACAGTATGCAGCATTCGAATACGTCCAAGACGTTCTTAGAGGGCTCTTGAAGTCGAACGCAACCATCTCCGACTTGAAGTCCGAGGCTTTGAAGGATAGACACTGGAAGCAGCTGTTCAAAGTCCTACGGCTGGCTTCGCAAATCAGTCTCCCTGTGTAAGTGACTCGCTTTTTGTGCTCTACTTTCCTTGACATGCACACGTAGCATGACCTTGGGAAATGTCTACGATTTGGACTTGAAGAAGAATGAATCTCTGATACGCGAAGTCATCGTACAAGCTCAGGGAGAGGTACGGTGTACCATGGTTCCATCGCCTGCTTTGCATGACCTCGTGCACAGATGGCTCTGGAGGAGTATATCAAGCAAGTCAAGGAAACTTGGACTAATTACACTTTAGACCTGGTGAACTATCAGAATAAATGTCGACTTATTAGGTTGAACTGGTCCCATTCAATCCGTTTGTAACGTATTGCTCATGTTTTCCGTCAGAGGCTGGGATGATCTGTTCAACAAGTGCAGCGAAAATTTGAACTCGATGACAGCGATGAAGCTTTCCCCTTACTACAAAGGTGTGTTGATGAAATATAGAGAACAAGTTTCACCAAGTTGACTGCTATATTCCAGTTTTCGAGGAAGAGGTATTGTTCTAGTAAAGTTGTCGTCTCTTGTGCTGATACCGTAAAAGGCGGGTTCATGGGAAGAGAAACTCAACAGGATTCATGTTTTGTTTGGTGAGATGGCCTCATTTGTTCTTCGTCCGACGTTTTCTTGACTTTTATGAAAGATGTTTGGATCGACGTCCAGCGCCAGTGGGTATATTTGGAAGGCATATTTTCCGGGAGCGCAGACATCAAACATCTTCTCCCCGTGGAGAGTGCCCGCTTCCAAAACATCAATGCTGAATTCCTGACTGTCATGAAGAAGGTGTACAAGTCGCCATTCGTTGTCGACGTCATGAATATCCAAGGAATACAAAAGAGCTTGGAGCGTCTCGCTGACCTCTTGAATAAAATCCAAAAGGCCCTTGGTGAATACCTTGAGCGCGAGCGGTCGTCATTCCCACGTTTCTACTTCGTTGGTGACGAAGACCTGCTGGAGATCATCGGTAACAGCAAAGATATCCTACGCATCATGAAGCATCTCAAGAAAATGTTTGCTGGGATTTCCACGATCAAGCTCGACGATGACCTGACTCAGATTCATGGGATGGCCTCGCGTGAGGGAGAAGAAGTCCAATTCAACGAACCAATCTTGCTGAAGGACTATCCAAAGATCAATGACTGGCTTGCTCGGCTGGAATCTCTGATGCGACTCTCTTTGGCTGATTTACTTTGTGACGCGGTTGGCGAACTTCAGTCGTTCTATGGTACCAGATCCCCGCTCCACATGGATCAACTTATGTATTGGATGGAGAAGTATCCCGCCCAGCTTGTTACGTTGGCTGTTCAGGTGGCTTGGACTACGTCTGTCGAAGGCTCTCTAGAGTCGGGGAATCTCCCCGAGGGACCACTTGAAACAATTTCTCAGGCACTTGACCTCCTTGCAGATATCGTCCTCCAAGAACTCGGCCCTGTCACTCGTCGCAAATGTGAGCACCTCATCACGGAGCTCGTCCACCAACGAGACGTCACGCGTGCACTTATTCAACAACGGGTCGCCGATACCAAAGCCTTCACGTGGCTGTCTCAAATGCGTTTCTACTTGGAACGATCTGCCGAGAACCCCCTTGACCGTTTAGCCATTCGAGTTGCAAATGCGACATTCCCGTACGGGTGGGAGTATTTGGGCGTTCCAGATCGTCTCGTCCAGACACCGTTGACGGATCGGGTTTACCTTACCTTGACCCAGGCTTTAGACGGTCAGCTTGGCGGTTCTCCGTTCGGTCCAGCAGGCACAGGTATCTTTGTTCAGTCTTGCGTAACAGTCATGTTCTCTGACAAGTTAACTCTAGGAAAAACTGAATCCGTCAAGGCGCTTGGTGTCCAGCTCGGTCGCTTTGTGTTGGTATTTTGTTGCGACGAGACATTCGACTTCCAAGCCATGGGTCGCATCTTTGTTGGTCTTTGTCAAGTCGGGGCATGGGGGTGCTTTGACGAGTTTAACCGACTGGAGGAGCGCATTTTGAGTGCGGTCTCACAACAGGTGCAGAGTATCCAACAAGGATTGGTGGCCGTCGCCAAGAATCCCAATACCGAGATTGAGCTCGTTGGGAAGAGTTTGAAGATCAACAAGAATATTGGTAAGCTTGTCTACGAAGGTGTCATATTCGCCTAAGCATACCAACTAGGTATCTTCATTACTACTAATCCCAACTACGCTGGACGGTCGACATTGCCACCAAACCTGACAAAGCTTTTCAGACCGTAAGTCCACCTTCCTCTCGTATACACGATCGTTCTGACTAGTCTTAAGAATGGCAATGACACGGCCCGATCGCGAGCTCATTGCTCAAGTCATGCTCTTCTCTCAAGGTTTCCGAACGGCCGAGTCCCTCGCATCCAAGATTGTACCCTTCTTCAACCTTTGTGATGAGCAACTTTCGCCTCAACCTCATTATGACTTTGGTTTGCGTGCGCTGAAGGCTGTGCTTGCCAGTGCAGGTATCCTCAAGCGTGAACGTCTGCAGAGTGCCAAATTGGAGGATGCAGACAGTGTCATTAGACTCTCAGATGCCGTCTCTGAGCAGATCATCGTTATTCAGAGTGTGACGGAGACAATCGTGCCCAAGTTGGTTGCTGATGATGTTCCTTTACTTACCAGGTGAGGGGTAATGGCCTCAAAGTCTCTCGCATACTGAGCTTTTGAATTCTTTCAGCTTGCTCGCAGACGTCTTCCCTGGCACGGACTATGTCCCCGTTGACCTAGAGGCACTTCGCGAGCAGATATTGAAGGTTTGCGCTGAAAGACGCCTAATAGATGGGGAACGGTGGGTCGCGAAGATTCTCCAGTTATACCAGATCCAGAAGATTCAACATGGTCTCATGATGGTTGGCCCCTCCGGCACTGGGAAAACAAATGCATGGCAAGTCCTTCTCTCCGCGTTGGAGAGACTCGATGGCACCGAAGGTATTGCATATGTCATCGATCCTAAAGCAATCCACAAGGATGCACTTTATGGCACGCTTGACCCAACTACGCGCGAGTGGAATGATGGATTGTTCACGCACATCTTGCGCAAGATCGTGGATGACGTGCGCGGAGAGAGTTCCAAACGACACTGGATTATATTCGATGGAGACGTCGATCCGGAGTGGGTTGAGAACTTGAATAGGTCAGGTTATCTACCGAATGATGGAATGTCTGACTCACAAGCTTTCAGTGTTCTTGATGACAACAAGCTACTTACTCTACCAAACGGTGAACGTCTGAATTTACCTCCCAACGTTCGGATCATGTTCGAAGTCGAACACCTGCGTTATGCGACCCTCGCTACTGTCAGTCGTTGCGGCATGATTTGGTTTAGTGAAGATGTCATCGAACCTTCGATGGTTTATCGCCATTATCTTAATACACTCTCATCCATACCTTTGGACGCGGACGATGAAGACGCCTCTGATGTACCAGGGCGTCGTGCGGACATCCTCGGCCTTGAAGCTCCGAGCTCCACCCACCTTTCTACCCAGGTTCAGATTGCCAGTATCCTCGAGCGCTACTTTGCCGACGGAGAACTTGTCAGCTCTGCTCTTGAATTTGCGGAATCCATCGATCATATTATGGACTTCACAACTACTCGTGCACTTCACACGCTGTTTTCGTTACTCAACAAGACCACACGGAATATCGTCGAATACAATATCCAACACTCGGATTTCCCGCTCTCCCCAGAGAAGGTTGAACAATATGTCACCAAACGTCTGCTTGTCGGCATCATTTGGGCATTTTCCGGTGACGCTAAACTCGACTTGCGTGCGGAGATGGGGGAATTCCTACGCAAGCAAACTGGAATCGATCTACCGTCAATGGTTGCCGAGGCGTCTCTCATCGACTTTGACGTACAAATCACCACCGGGGACTGGATTGCTTGGCAGTCCAAGGTTCCTTCAATCGAAATTGATGCACACTCTGTTACTGCAGCCGATGTTGTCGTTCCGACGATGGATACTGTGCGCCACGAGGAAGTCTTGTACTCATGGCTCTCCGAACACAAGCCACTCCTATTGTGTGGACCTCCAGGCTCGGGGAAGACTATGACGCTCTTCAGCGCCCTTCGCAAGCTTCCTGACATGGAAGTTGTTGGTCTCAACTTTTCCAGCGCCACCACTCCCGAGCTTATTCTCAAGACATTTGAACAATACTGCGAGTACAGAAAGACTCCGAACGGCGTTGTCCTTGCACCAGTTCAGATTGGTCGTTGGCTGGTTGTGTTTTGTGACGAAATCAATTTGCCAGCCCAGGATAAATATGGCACCCAGCGAGTCATCTCATTCTTGCGTCAATTGGTTGAATGTGGCGGATACTGGCGCGCGAGCGACATGTCGTGGGTCAAACTCGAACGTATCCAATTCGTAGGTGCATGTAACCCACCCACGGATCCTGGCCGTGTTCCCCTCAGTCACCGCTTCCTTCGTCATGCACCTCTCGTGATGGTAGACTATCCAGGCGAAGTTTCTCTCAAACAGATCTATGGCACATACAATCGTGCCCTTCTCAAGGTTATCCCAACGCTGCGCGCGTACTCCGAGCCTCTTACAGATGCGATGGTCTCCTTCTATCTTACTTCGCAGAAACGTTTCACTTCTGATATTCAGGCACACTACGTCTATAGTCCTCGTGAACTTACAAGATGGGTGCGGGGTATCTATGAAGCTATCCGCCCTTTGGAGATCCTATCTGTGGAGGGCCTCGTGCGTGTTTGGGCTCACGAGGCACTGCGTCTCTTTCAAGACCGCCTCGTCACGGAGGAAGAAAAACATTGGACTGACGAACACATTGACGTTGCTGCCATGGAGCATTTCCCGACCATCAATCGCGACGAAGCTTTGTGCCGACCTATTCTTTTCTCCAATTGGACGTCAAAGGACTACATTCCCGTGGACAGAGAAGTTCTGCGCGAGTACACAAAGGCTCGTCTGCGTGTTTTCTATGAGGAAGAATTGGATGTTCCTCTGGTTCTTTTCAACGATGTGCTCGATCATGTGCTCAGAATTGACCGTGTATTCCGTCAAGTCCAGGGTCACCTATTGTTGATTGGCGTCAGTGGGAGTGGCAAGGTAATATATGACGCCTCAAATACTTGAACTACAAGGCTTACGATGCTGGCTAGACGACGCTATCCCGGTTCGTTGCTTGGTTGAATGGGCTGAGCATTTTCCAGATCAAGGTTTCGAACAAGTATACCGGTGATGACTTCGATGATGACCTCCGTACGGTGTTGAGACGTGCTGGTTGCAAGGGCGAGAAAATCTGCTTCATCATGGACGAATCCAACGTACTTGACTCGGGTTTCCTGGAACGCATGAACACGCTTCTCGCAAACGCAGAGGTGCCCGGTCTCTTCGAGGGTGACGAACATGCTGCTTTGATGACAGCGTGCAAGGAAGGGTCGCAAAGGGATGGGCTGATGCTTGACTCACATGAGGAATTGTATCGGTGGTTCACTCAGCAAGTCGCGAAGAATCTCCATGTGGTTTTCACCATGAATCCACCAGAAAACGGACTTGCGTCTCGTGCCGCTACGTCGCCTGCTTTGTTCAATCGTTGCGTTCTTGACTGGTTTGGTGACTGGTCAGATCAGGCATTCTACCAGGTCGGCATGGAGTTCACCCACACGCTGGACCTGGACCTGTCATCGTATTCACCACCTGTTCACTTCCCTATTGCCTATCGCGAACTCGCCATGCCTCCCGTGCATCGCACCGCTGTCGTGAATGCTCTCGTTTATGCTCACATGTCGATGCACCAGATCAACCAGCGAATCAGTCGCCGTCAGGGTCGTTACAATTATGTAACACCTCGACACTACCTTGATTTGTAAGCTCCTTCACCCCCTGAGGTAAACAACCTGACCAGCTTTCCTTAGCATCAATCACTATGTCAGGCTTTATAACGAAAAGCGCGACGAGCTCGAGGAACAACAACGTCACCTTCACGTCGGTCTTGACAAACTCAAGGACACAGTGACGCAGGTTGAAGAACTCCGCAGGAGTCTTGCCACAAAACGCTCGCAGCTTCAAGCCAAGGATGCAGAAGCTAACGAGAAGCTAAAGCGCATGGTTGCAGATCAGCAGGAAGCCGAGCAAAAGAAGGCGGCGTCCATTGAAATCCAAGCCGCTTTGGTGGAGCAGGACAAACACATTGCACAGCGTCGTGCCGTCGTTATGGCCGACCTCGCAGATGCAGAACCTGCAGTGTTAGAAGCGCAGGCTGCTGTCAGTAACATCAAGAAGCAACACTTGCAGGAAGTCAGAACGATGGCCAATCCACCAGAGGCCGTTAAACTTGCAATGGAGTCTGTCTGCACCATTCTCGGTCACAAGATTGATAGTTGGCGAACGGTTCAAGGTATCATCCGCCGGGATGACTTCATTCAGAGGATCGTCAATTTCGATACGAACAACCAAATGACGAAGCCTCTTCGTGAGCTCATGAAGAAGGATTTCTTGAGCCGACCGTCGTTCAATTTTGAGACCGTCCAACGTGCCAGCAAAGCCTGTGGTCCTCTCGTCAAGTGGGTGCTTGCACAGGTCCGGTTCTCTGAGATTCTTGACAAAGTTGAGCCTCTACGGAACGAGGTGCAATCTCTTGAGACGCAAGCTGAAACGACCAAGAAGCAAGCTGCTCAGATTATCACCATAGTCGCCGAACTGGAAGCGAAAATTGCCAGGTATAAGGAGGAATACGCACTTCTCATCTCGGAAACCCAGGCAATCAAATCGGAGATGGAGCGAGTACAGAGCAAAGTTGATCGTAGCATGAAGCTTCTTGAAAGCTTATCCTCCGAGAAGGGACGATGGGAGTCCGGAAGTCGTACTTTTGATGCAGAAATGAGCACCATCGTCGGTGATGTGTTGCTATCTGCAGCATTCCTTGCATACGGCGGTTTCTTTGACCAACATTACAGAGAGGTGATGTGGCAGGACTGGGTGAACCATCTCCTTGAAGCCAGCATCAAATTCAAGCCGGAACTATCGTTGACGGAATATCTCTCAACTGCAGACGATCGCTTGAGCTGGCAGTCCAAATCCCTTCCAGCTGACAACCTGACCACCGAGAACGCGATCATGCTCAAACGTTTCAACCGTTACCCCTTGATCATCGATCCTACTGGTCAGGCAACGACCTTCTTGCTTAATGAACACAAGGAACGCAAGATCACGGTCACGAGCTTCCTCGATGAAGCATTTCTCAAAGTCTTGGAAAGCGCTTTGCGATTCGGTAACCCCATTCTCATCCAGGATGTCGAGCATCTAGATCCCATCTTGAACGCCGTCTTAAACAAGGAGATTCGCAGAACGGGTGGCCGCGTGCTCATTCGTATTGGCAACCAGGACATCGACTTCTCGCCTGCGTTCACAATGTTCCTCTCGACTCGGGATCCTTCCGTTGAATTTTCCCCCGACATTTGCAGCAGGGTCACATTTGTCAACTTCACAATGACGCGTAGCAGTCTCCAAAGTCAATCCTTGGATCAAGTACTAAAGGTGGAACGCCCTGATACTGAACGCAAACGAACGGATCTTATGAAAGCTCAAGGCGAATTCCGCCTTCGTCTCCGAACGCTAGAGAAGCTGCTTCTGCAAGCTCTCAACGAGTCAACGGGCAACATCCTTGATGACGACAAAGTTATTGGCACCTTGGAAACTCTGAAGCGGGAGGCTGCAGAGATCACACGTAAGGTGGAGGAGACAGACATCGTCATGAAGGAAGTTGAACAAGTGACCGCGGAATATCTCCCGCTGGCACAGGCCTGCAGCTCCGTGTTCTTCATTCTCGAACAACTCAACCTCGTCAATCACTTTTATCAATTCTCCCTTCGGTTCTTCCTCGACATCTTTGACTACGTGCTCCATCATAATCCCAACTTGAAGAACGTTACTGACTACCACAGACGACGGGAGATCCTGCTGAACGACCTTTTCCTGGTTGTGTACAAGCGAACCTCGCGAGCTTTGCTGCACAGTGACCACGTCATGCTTGCTGTACTCTTGGCACAAGTGAAGCTGCGAGGTGTCGAGGACATTGCCGATGAGCTCGAATTCCTGCTCGAAAGTGGGCAGGGAATTGTTGGAAAACCTAACACTTCAGGCGACCATCCGGTCTCTTCAATACTCACCCCGGACCAGATGATGCACCTTGGGGATTATGCGAAACAAAGTCTTTTCAAACCTGTTCTTGGTGACATTCTCGAGTGCCCCGAAGACTGGGTTGCTTTCCTACAATCTTCAAACCCTGAAACAATCGTTCCCTTACCTTGGGAGCCGAGTACACGTATGTCCACCCCTCCTATGCGAGTTCTTCGCGCTTTAATATTTGAGCAGCTGCTGTGGAGGCTCTTCGTTCAATGCTTGTCGTCAAGTGTCTGCGGCCCGATCGTCTGCTACAGTCCACGGGGTTATTTGTGCGGACCGTTTTCCAGACTGACTTATCATCCGAACCCGATCTTGGTGCCATGGTTGCAAACGAGGTTCCCGCCACAACGCCACTTGCTCTGGTATCTGTGACCGGTTATGATGCTAGCTACCGTGTAGAGCATCTCATACAGACCGTCGGCGCACGGTCCTCTTCAGTTGCCATGGGCTCTCAGGAGGGCTTTACTCTTGCGGATCAAGCTATCGCTGCGGCGTCGAGACAAGGAACATGGGTCCTCCTCAAAAACGTCCACTTGGCCCCTTCATGGCTGGGTCAACTGGAAAAGAAACTGCAGACCCTGAATCCTCACCGCAACTTCCGTCTCTTCTTGACGATGGAAGCCAACCCATCCATTCCTGTCAACATACTTCGACAGTCTCGCATCATCATGAACGAGCCTCCACCAGGAGTGAAAGCCAATTTGCTCGACTCGCTTGGATCCATTTCCTCACAACGCCTCGCTCAAGGACCTGCAGAGAAGGTCCGTTTGTATTTCCTCCTTGCATGGTTCCATGCAGTTGTACAAGAACGTTTGCGATACGTTCCGTTGGGATGGAGCAAAACTTACGATTTCAACGACTCCGACATGGCCTCTGCCTTTGGTACTATTGACACATGGCTCAACGCTGTTGCCAAAGGGAGGGCTAATGTTGATCCTGCCACAATTCCATGGGATGCACTTCGAACACTCATCAAACAATCAGTATACGGTGGGCGCGTCGACAGTGATTTTGATCAACGTATTCTCGATGCGTTTGTCGATAAACTGTTTACACCGGCCGCTTACAATGTAGATTTCAACCTCGTTCCTAGTATCAACAGTGGACAGGTCCTCGAGGCTCCTGATGGGACCAAACTGGAGCACTTCCTTTCATGGGTGCAAGGCCTACCGGACCGCGAGCCGCCATCATGGTTGACACTGCCACCGACTGCAGAAAGAGTCATTGCTGTTGCTCAAGGTCTGCTCACTTGGGGTCGGTTCGAAGCTCATTAGACTCACTCTGTCACAGGTAACGAGCTTCTCAGCAAGCTACGGAAGATGCGAACTCTGGTCGATGACGAGGATGACGTGCCCAGTGCTGGTACTCCTTCCAAGAGCCAGTCCTCACAACAACCCGCTTGGATGCGCAATCTATACGAGCGTTGTCGTGAATGGTTGACCCAGCTCCCATCGGTAGGATGTGTCGTTCGTAACGAGTGACTTGTTAACGACGCTTATTTCCAGTCTCTGAATATACTGCCTAAACAATCTAGCGACAATCCAGATCCGCTTTATCGCCTATTCTTCCGGGAGGGCTCCATCGGGCGCCGGTTACTTGATCAGGTTCGCAAGGACCTCGCAGACGTCGTCAAGGTTTGTGAGGGTGAACTAAAGCAGACCAATCACCTCCGTGCTTTGATGAGCTCCCTCACCAAAGGTAAATTCGATTTCGTCTTTCGTCTTGATTGGAATAAAACCAACGTGATCAAGGGACTATTCCAACACACTGGAGACGGTACAAGGTTCCCAAGGCCATGTCCGTTTCGGAGTGGATTCCGGACCTCGCCCGTCGCCTGGCTCAGCTGGATGGGATCACGACGATGCAGCAGTCCCTGTCCAACGTTGAAGTTTGGCTCGGCGGTCTGTTCTTCCCAGAGGCATATATTACGGCCACCCGTCAGGCTGTCGCCCATCGCAAGGGGTGGAGTCTAGAGACATTGAGCCTGCGCTTAGATATTGGTCAGATGAACGACCCGGGAGCGTTCATTGTTGATGGTGAGCCCCAGAGAGCGGTTTTCTAGTCCCACTTTTCTCATATCACTGGTTTAGGTTTGACACTGGAGGGGGCTGCGTGGGACGCAGAATCTGGGAAGCTTGCACTCAACGACGGCGAGGCTGTTCATTTGAGCGCATCCCAGATACGATGGGTACAAGAGGAAGAGGAGTCCGTGGACCAGAGTAACCTTGTGACGCTGCCGGTCTACTTGAACAACGACCGCAGTGACGTGATGTTCACGGTCGACCTACCTTTTGATGACAGCTCGGCATCCCTGGTCGCGATGAGAGCCGTTTGTCTCAATGCTAGAGGCTAGAAGTTGACGAGATGTTCGGTTTTGGGATACCCGGAGGCATAATACCGTATACAACACATGGATATAGCACTGTAATGACCTCACCAGACTTGAAGTCAAGCATTTTCAGGGAGGACCAGAAGACACCATACGAAGTCAAGCATGGGTTGGGTGTCAGAATACAATACAGCGCTGATCCATGTTGTCTAATTTGCCTCCACAGGGTGGACCTGACTTCCGCCGACAATCTCGAGCAACTTCCAATCTACTTGGATGTTTTCCGTAGCGAATATTGCGCGCGCTCCTTCTGCGATAGCCTCGAAATTATGAGTCGCGAGAGCCAAGATCGTTGGGCCTGCCCCCGAGAGGCAGATGCCGAGCAGACCAGGGTGTGTCTGTGGGGTAAGTGACGATGTCACCGCCGGCAGACCAGGAATCTGTGGACGGATTACCGCTAAATTACCCCACACACGCGGACCGTAGACACGACCGATGAAAAAAAAAAAAAAGACACGTACGAGCGCTTTCCGGTATGGCTGGTGGACGCGATCCTTCATCGCCTCGTATATGAGTTCGGGATCCGGCGGTGACTGTCCGAGCGCGGTCGTCAGTACGGCGAGCCGCTGCAAGTTGAAAACCTGTTCGTTATCATCAGCAGACATTTAAAAAGAGAGAGGGGGGGGAGAGGGGGGCAACAAAACACGTGTTAAAAAGCACATCGTACCAGATCCTTTCTGGAATACGTTGCGGGCAAAGCCTCTCTCGCTTTGGCGGTACTCAACTCGAATCGCGGTATGATCGCCACGGCTTTGATGGCTGTGTTCCAGCCGAAGCGGACAAAGTGTCCGATGCCGGGCGGGGGGACGGGCGGGGACAGCCCCCACGCTTCCCCCGCGTCTGGAGGGTACTCTGGCAACACCTCCGACAACGGCACCTGGGCGGCCGCGCTGGCGACAGGATCGAGTTCCCGGAGGTACGATCCGATGAAACCGCCGACGAGCGCTGCCGTCACGTTGTCGGGATGTCTCTCGACCATGAGCGCATAGTCGAGCATCCGTTCGTGCGACAGATTGAAATTCCCGAGCGTGTTCCCGAGGAGGACGCCCGCGATGACGGCTGCGCCTGACGAGCCGAGACCGCGACCAAAGGGTATCTGGTTGTCGGCGTGGATGCTGGCGAGCTCTGGGGGAAACGAGCGGCGGTGGTTACAACGTAGGACGTAGAGTGCGACGCGGGTCATGAGGTTCCGATAGGGATCAAGCAGGACCTCGTCGGCCCCTTCACCGGAGTAGGTGATTTTTACGAGTTCAGCGGACGGGGGTCCGAACTTGACGGTGAGCGTCAAGTGCAGAGAGAGAGAGAGCCCTACTACATCAAAGCCTGGTCCGATGTTGGCAGAAGTTGCGGGGACTTTGATGATCACGGCGCTCCTCGGCTGGGACATGGTCAGAAGCGCTGCGGTCGCTCATCCGTGAGTATGATGCCAGGGATCAGCAATGGCAGAGACATACGAACGACGAGGTGCGCTCCAGGAAGCCAAAGCGAGCGCGGGGAGTGGTCTGTAGCGGGAGGACTTGAAGAGTGAAGCGAGGAGGGACCGAGTGCACGCCGATCATTTCTCCATATCAGGAAGGTAGACTTAGAGCACGCTGACGACACTCCACCTGAACACTTTTGCCCATACCTAGCAATAAAACTACGAATGTATCGATACAAGTGTGTGAATAGTTGGAAAATCGCTCAACGACTTCTCCGGTCAACGTCATGTCAGTAAAGGATGTCGTGTCGGCACGTGAGTCTAGCAGGTCTCTGTGATGTCGCCCGTCCGAGTAGTCTGTGGAGGAGTCGGGGTAATGGAAGGGACGACGGACAGAGTAATAGCGGACTCGGAGGGCTGCGGGAGTGCGGTCGGAGTCATGGCTGCGGTGGTGTTGGTGCTGGTATCAACGACAGTCAACTAGAATCGAAAGACGTCAGACCATCGCTTCTTTCTGTGAAAATGAAACTCGGACTCGCGTAGATCGTATCATCCGAAACACCACGCCGGGCCACCGGCAATGCCAGAGACTGGTGGTTCTTCGCAGCAGTGATGGTAGACATTCTGTACGTGCCCTTGGGAAGGCCATCAGTGACATTGGCATACAGGCGGCCCCTCGCGTCCGCTTTACTGTTCAGCCCCACAAAGAATGCAAACTTGGTTGGGTCTGTAGGAGTAGTTTGATGGAGTGATTCGAGAGCTTCAATGACGACATGCGAGTGCCCCTGTATGAAGCCAGTGGCTGGATCGAGCTGCTGAGGTGCTGCCAAGAAGCTCGACTCTGGGTTGACAAAGTAGCCCGTCGCAAAGTTTCTGACAGCCAACGTGATCTGAAAGGTGGTGTTGGCTGGAATGACAGCAAGGTTGACGGGCGTGACAAACTTGGTGCTCGGCATGTTGGAGACGGAAGGGATGGCCCCCATCGGAGCAGGGTTGCAGGAGCCATCCTTGAGCTGCTTGCCGTCGGTGATGGGGAGCTCGGGCAGCGTAGCGCAAAAATTGATGAAGTTGTTGGTGGATACAAGCGAAGCAACTTCACCAGCGTCCGACGAGTTTGCGTTCAGACCATTTTCTGCAAAGCCTGCCGCGATCACAGACGTCAGGAGAGTCAAGGAAGTCTGGGCATTGCTTGAGTTGGTCGAACCAGACAGGCCCGTCTGGTTTGCGGTGGACGATGGTGTTGTGAAAGGAGTGACGGTTGTGTTGGCAGTAGTGGTACCGTTAGCTGCTCCGGTAGCAGCGATGCGTGCGTTCAGTTCTGCCGGAGTCGTACAGGTGATGGACGTCCCGCGCGAGTTTACCAATGGTAAAGCTGCACAGCTAGCGGCCGACGGGTCATCTCCGTGCGACGAGACACGCCAACACGACTCACATCGATCCGGGAGCACAGGCCGATATGACGTAGTGTCCGTTGACGCACCGGGCAAACTTTCCGTCAACACAAGCATCGCCAGAGGTGCAGGACGATGCGACGGTCAATGACACGAACCGGTTGCTGCGACGGCGAATCAGAAAGAGGATTGGGCATGGCCAAAGATGAGACCGGACTTGCTTGAGATCGATGGCATCTATACCATTCTGCAGGCGGAAACTACTTGAACAACGTTCTCTGAGGCTTGGACGAGCGGAAACGAGCGACAAAAGCAAGAGAGTAAAGAACGTGATGGACCTCATAATTTCTGTGAAGGCGTAGGCAGTCAATGCCTCGAAGACAAGGAACGAAGAGACGTGCCGTGGTCGATGGATTGTTACTATAATACATGCTAACGGTGGTGAGAACACGACAATGGTCGCTGGCAATCGCGATTTCTCAATTGTACATCCGTAGCAACGCTCCACCGACATGGAACAAAAGGACACCGTCCGAGTCGATGCGGTACGGGACATGCCTTTGGCCGTTCCCTTGACCACACTTTACCGTCTCCGCACAGATCCTCTTCGATCTGGACGGGTAGTAGTGCTGACCATCGCCTCAAAAGTTCCCGATCGCTCACATTGCATTCAGCACCCTCATCGACTCCACGCCTGGCGTTCTCGACGCCTGGAATGAATTCCGCAAGCAATATACCCATCTCCCTAGCAACATCGCTCACCTGACCCACGGGAGGAGACTGACAGACACCCTGCGCGAGCACTGCCGGATTACAGACGAGACAGAGCTCGGGGTGAGTTGACCCAATCGATCTACATGACTCTTGGCATGCATCAGACCCGTAGGAGGAGATCATGCGCTTCGAGCTCCTCGTCGCCAATCAAAGGGACGGTCTGGGTCCTCTTGTCCTCGACGGAGCGCAGAAGCTGCTGAACAAGGTAACCGTGAAATTCGTTGGCAACGCACCGTCGCCGCTTCCACATGAATACAATATGCACAGCTCAGCGAGATAGCACCAGATAACTGGACCATCGTTACGTCAGGTATCCATTCAGACAATAACGTCCCTGTGTATCATGACGATGACCCCATGTAACCCAGCGTCTAGATATTACGCGAATCTCGCCATCTCCAAGTGCGCGTTGCCCGTGCCGCGTAAAGGTTACGTGACAAGCAACGACGTCACCAAAGGCAAGCCCAAGCCCGATCCATACCTCGCGGGTGCAGCTGTGCTCGGCATATCCCCCGAGAACTGTAGGCCATCCAACTAGTTGTCCCAAAGCCCTAATCTCGGTGTACATCAGGTCTGGTGATCGAAGACGCTCCATCGGGACTCAAAGCGGGGCGTGCTGCCGGCGCCCGAACGCTTGCCGTGTGTACTTCTCACCAACCCGAAACACTCTTGCAGGAGGGAGATGGTCACCTCGACTATATTGTAAAAGACTTGGAAGAGTGCGTCGCCCTAGACTACATGTTGCTCACCGTTCGACCGCGTTGTCCAGCGTCTCGGTCAACTGGGTGGAAAATCAGCTAGAGATCACACTAATCACGATACCGCGAAACTAGAAAGTTCTTGTATAGAAAGCGGCCGTGACAGACACAGACCAGCTGACAATGCAACGCGACCTACACATCGCTCGATCCAGACATTACAAGACATTGTCGACGAGAACACACGGTCAAGGCACAGCTCTGTGAACGCCCCCGCTCCTAGATCCCGTGGAATCGGGGGGCGACAGAAAGGTGTGGGGTGTGATAGCTAACTGTTTTCCGCTGTCGCCGCGAACGTGAGCGTTTCAAGGCGGCCTCTTGCCTTGGATTCCTTCTGGAGTAGGTCAGCGAGCGTCTTGAACTGGGGAGGATCGATCAGCATGACCTAAGAGACGCTTATCAGTCGGGTGTGCCACGTAGACACCATATGACGAGCGCACATATTCCCACATCTCTGCCTTGTCCACTCGCTCGACCTGTTCGGCTGCCGATTGGATCCGTTCTTCCAACCTTTCTCCGTCTGCAGCGGGGACCGCTACGCGGACACGCATCCGGGCACGTTGAATGGGCAGTTTTGACCCGGACTGAATGAGCCGCAGGGTTTCGGACACCTATGTCGCCCCGCCCGTCGACTCGGACTCGCCATCACGCACGAACCGGCGACCCTTACCTGACTCTTGGCGTTCTTGCCCGTCTTGACGCTCACCCCCGCCTCCGCCATCGCCTTTTCGATGATCCCGACGGGGTACGGACGCTGGGTCATCGGATCGACACACTTTTCCGCGACGAGGGTCGCGATCTCCTTGCGCAGCGCGGAGAGGTCATGTTCGCGCTCCTTGTCGCCCACCTGCAGCTCTCCCTTTTTCAATATCTGCGAAAAAAAAAAGGAAGGGACAGCGTCAGCGCGCGCGCACACACACAGAGGCGATCACGACGAGGACGACCGACTTCTTTCACGACCTCGTCCACCGACGACGTTCCAAACGCCTTTTGGAGGTCGGTCGACTTGGCCGCGTCGCCTTTGGAGACGTTGATGAATACGTTGGAGATCTGGAGGACGTCGTCGAGATCGGTTTCGCTTTTCAAACGCTCCGATGAGAAGGGAGGGCAGACGGACGGGCCGGAGAGAGAGGGGACTGACACGCCGTTGCGCCATTCTTGCACCTTGTTCTTGTAGCACGCGATCTGTGATCTGGGTATGGGGGACGAGCCCTCGCGACGAGAAGTTGGACCGTTCTATACCTCGAAACGCTTTCCGCCCTTTTTCAGCCGGACGATGGAGACGTTTGTCAGTCTTTGGAGGGACGTCAGCGCGATGCGGCCCAGAGATGCAACACACGGACTTGATCTGGTTGGAAGGTTGGTTGATGGGCATCGTGTGTGTACGGTTGGAGAAGAGAGTCGAGCAGTGACACACTGCCCCAAACGGAAGGCGCCTCTTATGACATGACTCGCGACACGATACACAGTTTATAGAATAGACAGGCCCTTCAAGACTGTCCGTAAAACGAGTCCTAACATTGCACATAGTTACCGGGGAAGACGCCCTCTGCCCCGTTCAAGCGGCCAGTCCACCAGTCCTCCTGGCTCTCTGTCTTCTTCACAATCTCAATTCGATCACCGGTCTTGAACGACAAGTCTCCGTCGGCCTAGAAAAGGTGGATGTTTTAATGGATGCACCCAGCCGGGACTGCTTCGTACCTGTGCGTCGAAGTCGAACAGGGCTGTGACGTATTCCACCACGGGCTCAGGCTTTGGTTTCGGCTTGAGCGGTGGTGGAGGCGGAGGCGGCCGTTTCGTCGGTCCCTCTACTTTAGAATAGGGAGGTGGTAGGGCACTGGACTGGCCAAGGGATGGTGGTGGTGGTGGTGGTGGTGCCTTCTTCACTAGCGGCGGAGTACTGCTGTACGAAGGGGGTGGCATGGAGCGCGAGGCGAAACTTGTGGTGCTGGACATGGTTGCCAGGCCGGGTGTGCGTCCCGTGGGACCAACACCAGATTCTGCACGCTGTGCATGGACGAACTTGGCTGGAGGAGGCACTGACGTAGGGGGTGGCATGGAGCGCGAGGCGAAGCTTGTGGTGCTGGACGTGGTTGTCATGCTGGGTGTGCGTCCCATGGGCGCGCCAGCACCAGACTCTGCGCGTTTTGCATGGACGAACTTGGCTGAAGGAAGCGCTGAGCGGGACTGGCGGACGAGCAGAGCATCACCCACGCACATGTAGACACGATCCGTTTGGTGATGCCGAGGTCCTCGATGCAGCTCCAAGCGTCCGTGCGATTGTTCTCGTAATCAGACTGGATCTGGGACGCTGGGCCGTTGGTGATTTGGTACCGTGTCTCGGCAAAGGAGTTTAGCTTTTCGAGCAACAGATAGTAAATGTTGAGCCTTGAAAGGGCGAGTTCGGTCGAGAAAAACTAGGAGAGTTGTGCGGCGGACGTACTGCATGTAATAGAAGGAGTGGAACAAAGGGTCGATGAACTGGGTGGTGAGCTGCATGAAACGAGGGAGTTCTCGCTTGAGCATGTCGTTGATGAAGTCGTAGTCGTTCGTCGCGGCCTCGACATCTTGCTCGAGCTAAGCTGGCACGTCAGAGAGCCGAGTGCGCGCGCGCTCGTTGACGAACCTTGAACAGGTTCTTTTCGTCGTTCAGACTCTTTTCCTTCTTGTCTCGAAGTTTGGTCAACGAGTTGTTGAATCGATCGAAGTCGATCAGCTTGTGGTCACGCTTGGTGATCGTCTTTCTGATGGTTTTGAGAACGCCCTGGAACTCCTTTACGGGACCGACGACGCGACTCTCGATGAGTTCGAGTTCTGGTGCTATGGCGGAGCGGAGTTCGTCCCAGTGCTCGGCATAGGCAGGGGTGTTGGCGATCGCGGCGACAGAAGCGGGGTATTTCTTGCCATGGTCGATCTCTCCGGACAATGGCGAAAAGATAAAGTTGAAGTGGTTTCCGAGGCCGGTTGCACCGGTCAACAGGGCTAGCAGACGGAGGGTCGGGATGGCGATAGACGGAGACGACAGTGGATTGCATACCTGTGACTGCGTCGGTGTAAGCCTTGGTGTCCTTGAGCAGCTTCTCGGTGGCCTGCTCGAGCGCGGCAAAGTGAACGTTGAAGTCGTCGAACTCGGGATCGGACGACTCTGTGCGCAAGATGAGATCGTCTGCGGCGGTACGAAAACACCGTCGACGGACTCTTTGAATAGCCGGCTTTGCTGGTGACGAGGTGGGGTGTTCTGTGTGCTTGTGCGTGAGCTGTTCTGCTGCGGCGATGCGCTGCATGCGACCGCGAGCGGGTCTGGTGTTGGAGCGTGCGCAAACGGAACGCTCACCGCTTGATCGCCTTTGTGATTCCCTTCATGTCGGCGGGTCCGTCCGTCGAGTGCTGGCCAGCGCTGGAGCGTCGACGGGAGATGAGAGAGAGAGAGGGTGATTACGTCATCGCAAGCCCAGCCCCGCTGTCGGGTTTCGGATGGGCACGACGTCATCCACAGCGCTGACGCCACGCCCGCCTGGAGACAGGCACGCACGGACCAGCTGCTGCGACGCGGTGGCATGGCGACGACGACGACGACGACGACGAGACCCTGCGCACAGCAGTGACAACATCGGACATCTCCGAGATAGGTCCACCCAAGATCCGGGGCCAGCACTCGCGCACGGACCATATGTCCCTGCTCACATCGTTGCGGCGACGCTGCACAAACGCGGGCGGACGCCAGCCGGTCGCGCAGCCGCAGAGCGCCAAGTCGAGCGACTGCTCTGGCCATCCTCGCCCACCGGACCCCACTCTTGCATTGGCATGTCAGACACGTCTGCCAACGTCGCCCCGTTCTGACCATCCGACAGACCTCACAGCCGTCCTTGGCAGATTCGTCGTGGACCAAGGCGACACTCAACGGTGGCGGATATGTGCGCATGCCGTCCGGAACACGCGTATGGTGATGCTCATGTACCCTCCTGCAGGCCGAGATGCTCGACGACGACAACATGGCCTGGGGAAGTCCAAACCCCCGTCCTGTGCACCCTGAGCGTCGCACTTTCTGATCTCGATGCACCGTGTCCCTCTCCCTTGCCGCACATTCGCGTCTGTATGCTTGCCCGGGGAACGCATGTACGATAGCTGTCCGTTTTCTGTATTCTCGTCGAACAGTCCATCTCCACATCGGAGCCGACCCGAGTGAAACGTACGTGCACGCCTGTCATGGGCTGTTCCGACTCCAGACCACTCCTACCCACCGCGAACCGTTCCCGGGTGGGATGTCGACACGCACGCTTCCACAACGACCAAGGAAACGGTAGCTGCAGCGCGCCCCGTTTCGCGGGATCGGGTGTACGTCCTCGAGCGACGGGTGGATGATCTGCAGATCTGTGCCCTCCAGACTCAGGGTGCTAGCCAGCCACCGTGTGCTGGACTGAAGCCCACCGTGAACAGGCCAGAACTCTTGCAGACGACCATCGTCGGTTACTCTGACACGACCGGCGTCGGGCGTAGGAAAACTTTTGGATCCCTCCCGCTTTGCACCGTCCTGATGTTGCCCCCCGTCCTCTACCACTATTTCCAAGCGCCTTTGCCGTATGCGAGAACGCTCGCGCTGCAAGAGAAAATCCACCAGATCCAACTCGCTGCCCGACGCGCATCGTCCCATCACGACGTCCTCTTGCTGCTGCAACACCGTCCCGTCTACACGTCGGGGCGCCGGCAGACCGAGCGCGAGCTCGAGACGGAGCGCGCACGCCTCACCCGGCTCGGCGCCGACTTTGTCATGGCCTCCCGAGGGGGTCAACTGACCTACCACGGTCCCGGCCAGCTCGTCGGCTACCCCCTCCTCGACCTCGCGCGCACCTCTCCCCCCACCAGCACGCGCGAATACGTGTGCTCGCTCCAAAAGACGATCCAGAGCCATCTGTCGACCGCACACCAGCTCGCCCACGTTCCCTCGGAGCACACCGGCGTGTTTCTGGACCCTGCGACCAAGGTGGCCAGCATCGGCGTCCAGGTGCGCCACCGGCTCACGATGCACGGGTTCGCGATCAACGTCACCCGGGAGCCCCTCGCGTGGTTCGACGAGGTGGTCGCCTGTGGTCTCGCAGACGTCAAGGCCGGCTGCATCGCGTCCGCAGTCGGGAAGCAGGTTCAGGTCCATGACGTGGTCGAGGGGGTGGTGGACGCGTTCGGTCGGTCGTGTCAGCGGGAGGTGGAGAAGCTCGAGCTAGCGTCTGCGGGCGAACTTGGCCAGGCCATCCTCGAGCTAGAGGCGGAGGCGTTGGAGGCTGGGCACTGGCCGAGCAGCCCTGCCTCCTGACCAGTCGGTGCTTACTTTTCCGGAGAGATGTAACATGTCCACGGACAGGTACTATAGACGAACTCTGGACGTTCCTTACGACCTGACAAGCGCATGTCAGTGTGTCTCGGCAAACGCGCCACAGGGTCGTTGGGTTGTTCTTATCAATGTCTCGCAAGGGTCCAAACCTGTCCCCTCGCCAGAACGCCCTCGTCCGTCAGCAGTCCCTTGCATCACTGAAAATTTAGTAAGTCGGCGCTTCCTCGTCGTGGGAGGTTTTTCATTTTCTGCCAGAGACATGCGTCTGCTCGTCCTTGGAGCCACCGGTGCATGTGGCACACTCCTCACAAGGGACGCCCTCGCCGCCTCGCACACCGTCGTCCTCTACGCTCGCTCTCCCGAAAAGCTCCCAGAAGACATCCGGCGCGACGCGCGGACGACGATCGTCAAGGGCGAGCTGGAAGACGAGCCCGCCCTCTCCGCCGCGATGGAACACGTCGACGCCGTGCTCTCCGCACTCGGGCCTCAGATTCCGCTCGTGGCGACGTACCCGAGCGGCGAGCCCCTCGCCCGGGCCTATTCGCTCGTCGTCCGGGTCATGCGGGCACACAACGTCAAACGCCTCATCGCCCTCGGCACCCCCAGCATGCCCGATCCACGCGACGCGCAGAGCCTGCCATGGACGCTGATGGTCGGCGCCATCAAGACCTTGGCTCCCAGAGCGTACCGCGACGTTGTGAGCATCGGAAACGTCATTCGCACAGAGGGGGATGCGCTGGACTGGACGATCGTCCGCGTCCCCGCCTTGACCAACTCGAGCAGTCGCAACGTCGTGGCTGGATACATAGGGGACGGCAAGACGGGCTTTGCATTGTGCAGGATCGGGTTTGCCGTGTTCGTCCTGCAGGAGCTCGCCAAGAACGAGTGGGTCAAGACGGCTCCACTGATCAGCAGTACTTAGCACATGATCCGTTCATTTCTCATGCTCGCTCGTAGTCGGGTATCAGCAACGAGTCTATAACAGTGACTCCGACCAACTAGCCGACGACATTGGAGAATTCTAAGAGGTCCTGCCAATTAAACATCTTTGGCTCCTCGTGGAACCGTCTTAGTAGCATCTCGGCAGTCAACTCGTGGTCACCGTCTCTTTTACCCTCTCCCCACAGATAAAATTTCTGAAGACCCATCGCCAGAAGTTGAGCGTCGACTTGGCCGAGGAGGAAATTGCCTGTCTGTGCAGAAGACGGCGTGATCTCTCCACGAAGCAGCACCGTGTCGTGCGACTGCGACAAGTCTGTGTAAAAGGTGAGTACTAGATACGGCGTCGCAAAGGACCCGCGAAGTTTGTATTCTTGGAGCGGCGCAAACAGGACGGTCGATGGTTCTGGGAGATGAGACGACGGGCCTGGTGTCGCGGGTTCAAACGGGTTCGGATTTGCGGCAGAGGGGGCGGGTGGGGGCGGGTGGAAGTCCCACTGCAAGAAAAAAAACTCGTGGGCTGGGCCGGGATCCTCGCTGGCGGGCGCATCCGGGGTCGACTGCCGGGGTACGGGCACGACAAAGATCGGGTACTTTTTTGCGACACGTATCATCGCGTTGTACGTGTCCTGGGAGAGAGAGGCACATATATATCCTCTCCCGGTGCCGTTGGTTCGTGAGGCGTGGTAAGCAGTCCACAGGGCGGATATTTGCGACGACGAGTGGGGCGTGGCCACGAGTTTCGAGAGATTCAATATTGAGGAGAGTGGCTGGCGGGTGAGCGTGCAGGGTCGGTACGGATCAGCGCATCAGACCCGTACCTTTACTGGGGAGCTGTCTCTGCGCGCGGTAGATAACGGCGGGCCTTGAAGGGCATCAGGCGGAGTCTTGGCGTGAGGAACGCGTTGCTTGAGCGATGCAACAAGGGTGGCACCCTCCTGCTGCTCCCTGGAGCGGGCTTGTGCCCGTGCCTGTAATTTCAGCTCGTCCAGGTCGAGTCCCCTTCTGCACATGCCACGTCATGCCCGCGCAGCAAAGAAAGACGCGCTGGATACGCACTCTTGGGCCTTTTGGAGCAGCCTGTGCGCATACTTGTGCGCGTGCGGGGCGGGGACGTGGAGGGACCGGGCTGCGCGCAGAAGCGTTGGCGGACGCATTCGGGAGAGGTGACTGGTTGCGTCACGCCTGGCTGTCACATCACAATGTTGCCCGAATGGGGCGCTGGCGATCACACGTTATCGGACGCGCGTTAGGTAACGCGACCAACAACTTTGCGACCCTGCCCGACTTCTCACCTGCGCTGTGGCCGGGTGACTACCCATGCACCGCTTATTTCGCCTCATTTACTGGCCCGCTTCCGACCAGCTCCTGTAGCAACTGCCCCCCACTCGCCCCCCCTTGTGCACACAGACCGACCCAGTCTCGCCAGCATGCTCGCAGCAAGTGAGTGCACCCGCTCGTATCCATAGCATCCCGGACCCTTAGCGCTTCTTCTTATCGCAGGAGATGCCCAACAGTGAGCCAATGACCTCCCTCACATCTATCTGCAATTTCACCGTTATCTCTGTGCCTCAGATTCGACCGCGGCGACGTATCTTTTATCATCGTCGCAGGTGCCATGGTCGCCTTCATGATTCCCGGACTTGGTTCGCCTCCTTATCGGTTCCACTCAGCGAATTGCTCCCGCTCATATCCCGCGTATCTAGCCTTTCTCTATTCCGGCCTGTCCAGGAGAAAGTCTGCCTTGTCCCTGATCTGGGCTGTCACCGCAAGCAACGCCGTCTGCATCTTCCAATGGTATTTCTGGGGTTATTCTTTAGCGTTCTCCCCCACCACCACCAACGGTTTCATCGGCAATCTCGCCAACTTTGGCCTCATCAACGTCCTCGGAAACCCCTCCCCTGGCTCCCCTCTCATCCCAGATTTGCTTTACAGCTTCTATCAGATGGAGTTCGCCTGCGTGACCGTCGGCATCTTGATGGGCGGCATTGCCGAGCGTGGCAGGGTTCTCCCCGCCATGGTCATCACCTTTTTGTGGATGACACTCGTCTACTGCCCTTTGGCTTGCTGGGCCTGGAACATCAACGGCTGGGGTCTCAAATGGGGCGTTCTAGACTATGCCGGTAAGTTCCCATCTGCACGCTCATGACCACCGTTCCCATGCGCGTTCCTTCCCTCCGCGGTAGGCGGCGGTCCTGTCGAAATTGGAAGCGGCGTTGCTGGACTCGCCTATGCCTGGGTTCTCGGGCGACGACAAGACAAGGAACTACTCAACTTTAGACCCCACAATGTCGCCATGGTCAACCTCGGCACGTTCATCCTCTGGTTTGGCTGGCTCGGCTTCAACGGTGGCAGCGCGTTCGGTGCCAATCTTCGCGCCATCATGGCCATATGGAACTCGATGCTCGCAGCCGCTTTCGGTGGCATCGTTTGGTGTCTTCTCGACTATCGCCTGGAGCGCAAGTACAGCATGGTCGGCTTTTGCTCCGGAACAATTGCCGGTTTGGTCGCCGCTACCCCGGCCTCTGGTTACATCCCAGCATGGGCTGCCGTCATCATGGGCATCGTCACTGGCGCAGTTTGCAACTATTCAACAAAGAGTAGGATCCAGTCAACCTCGCCGTTTCGTTGCCTAACTTGTCTCTGCAGTCAAGTTGTTCTTCAGGGTCGATGACGCCCTCGATCTTTTTGCTGAGCACGCCATGGGTGGCGTCATTGGTCTCCTTGCCAACGGGCTCTTTGCATCACGTAGTATCATCGCCCTCGACGGTGTCAACACGAACGTGAACGGCGGTTGGATCGACCACCACTACAAGCAGCTGTACATTCAATTCGCCTATGTCTGCGCCACCTGCGGTTACACCTTTGTCGTGACAGCACTCATCTGCAAAGCCGTCGACATGATACCGGGCCTCCATCTCAAGACAACCCCCGAAGGCGAAACGCTTGGCTTGGATGAAGTCGAGGTGAGTCTACCACCCCGTCGGGTCAGCGTGTCCATGGCACTGAGGTGATCACGACAGATCGGCGAGTTTGCCAACGACTACATCGAAGTGCGGAGAGATTACACCGACTGGACGGCGCTCCCCGATCCCATGAACGACCAGGCGTCCCAGGTGCCCACAACAGACACGTACACCAATGCGCACGGTCAACGTGAGGGTAAAGAGGATCCACCGCTCGAGCCCATCGAAGAAAAGGCGGGGGACGAAATCGTGGTATCTGAGATATTAGAGGTCTCCTGACAACCTCTCTAGAAAAAAGTTTTTTTTTTTTTTGTGAAGAGGTTGAAAAAGGTCGAGGGAACAGTATTTTTATTCGGTCTGCGACCGTCAACCGGTGCCCTCCCAAGTTGCGTAGACCATCCTGTTTTATCATTAGTCGTTCTGTGTTGTTTTATCAGTTGATTGTTGAGCTCCCCGGAGCCGGGTCATCGCATGTACCGTCATAAAAATAGCAAGGCTAGAGTGACCGGTGCATCAGATCGGCAGACGCATTATGTTTTGTGGTCAGGGACCACAAGCCCTCGATTGACCTGCAGCAAAAAAAAGGGAAAAGTCAGCAAGTGGCGTGTAGAAGGACGATGGCGAGATCGGACGAACGAACCTGTGCCATGCTCTTGGAAAGCTTTGTGAACCTAGGTTTTAGCCTGGCGTCGTTCAAATCGAGGATGGAGCTTTGGAGACGCCAGAGACGCCAGCTCAAGTCCTCGAAATGCTAACCCTCCTTGAGATAGCTAGTTAACATCATGTAGGCACGAGGTGGGCGAAAAGGAGCGATGAGGGGGGTAAGATCAGCATGCCCTGCATGTCTTTGAGAGCGACTCTGGGTCGCTTTTGTTGACAAAGGCGACAAAAGTCCTTGGGAACGGTGGTCGGACAACCAGCCTCTGCTAGGAGATGCGTGAACGTGGGGAGATGGGCGTGGACGAGCACGGTGCCCTAATGGAGTTCGCCAACGCGAGCTTGCGCGTCGGCCTTGTCGTCGAGGGGGTCATGGTCTCCCTTGACCCTCTCCAAAAAATCCTTCCAAGCAAAATAGCTCGGGTCACGAGTGGACTTGCGCCGCTGCGCATCGGAGTACGAGGCAGACCAAGTGGCGGCCTGTCACCCTTCGCTCATGGTTCACCCTCCAGCTTAGTATGGGAGAGAAACGCCGTGCTAATGTCGGGATCGCTAGCAGCCATGGCGGCGGCATCACGAAAACGTTCCCAGCGTTGCGGCCTAATGTGACCAAGGTACATTCCAACCAGAATTGCGCAAACCTTGTGTTCAAATTGTTTGATTCTGGGACTTGAATATAAGGCCTTATATTGGAGTACAATCCGTATGCAATTATGGTCGGAACGTACCTTGATCACATCAGGCTGCAACGCTGGGAACATTCCCGTGATGCCATGGTGCAAACGGCCCAACATGTTGGTTGCTAGAACGGCGAATGGAAACAGAACTTTGAAAACAGAAAGGGGAACGAGGACGAGCTATGACGGTAACCTAAAGCTAACTAAGAAAGACTCATAGACTCCAGCAATGCGTGAGCCTGGGGAGGTCGTGATAGCTGACCTGGAAAGGACACAGAGGATGGGGGGGTGACAGGCGTGTCATGGTTTGGCTCGGCAGGAGTGTGGAGGAAGGCGCAAGCAGCCGTACCGCCAGTTTGGCTCAACAGGGACACAGGGGGTCGGCGGGCCCGACTTCACCCAACTTGAAGCGTGCCACAGTTTGGCTCGACAAGAGTGCTGAGCGATGGGGCACGAAAGGGGGGGCGAGCCGCTTACCTGGTGATTGGGGGCAACTGGACTCGCACAATTCACTGGATACGATGTACTCGTTATTTAACAGAGCCAATGTAGCGCTAACCATCAAAGTGCTGATGCGTGTCCGTCGCGACGATCATATAGGAAATGTCAGAGCCGCATAGTCAAGCACTCCCAAGCTGCCTCGGAAAGCAGTGACCAACGGGTCTGGAGAGCGCTTCGGCTTAATTGGGCTCGTAGAATGACTATTCTTCTTCCCTGCACCTGTATACCCATAACCAACCGTAGAGGTTGTCGGAGAGTTACTTTGCAGAAGCAAAGTTTGGTGAGGGCACTTGAAAAAAAAAAAAAAAAAAGTACATGCAAGGAGAAGGCTCAGTGAAATAAAAGAGGAGTGATCGACACATGTTTGAGTATAAAACCACAAGGAGTACTTGCTTGCTCCGCAAGGTCACCAAGTCACGTGACTTGGGGTTGTCATGGCGTGGGACTGGCTCTGGCTATGACTGTGAATTGCTCCTAGGATGTACACGTCGACGACTCGCATCGTCCTGTACACTTCGTTGATCAGCGCTTCCATTGCGCTGCAGCTTCCGTTCAAGCTTCCGTTCCTCAAGTCTAGTCAGACGATTCTCGCAGAAGAACAAGCAGCCAATCCAACGCCTCCCAAAGCG
>JBBPTT010000223.1:0-36386 GCA_038094175.1 Boletellus aff. lepidospora
TGTACATCAATGAAAGGGCCATTGTCGTCTTTGCAGAACGCGATCCTGCAAACATCAAATGGGGTGAAGTCGGTGCCGACTACATCGTCGAATCCACGGTAGGTGATCGCATATACTCTGGACAGCGTGGGTCCTAAAATGTTCATGTCAGGGTGTTTTCACCACGATTGACAAGTGTGTGATGTCATTCTCAAGTCCCCTCTGATCACCTAAATCGTGTCCCCCCCTCTCTCCGTAGGGCTGGCGCTCACCTCAAAGGTGGTGCCAAGAAGGTTATCATCTCTGCACCGTCAGCAGATGCTCCCATGTTTGTCGTCGGTGTAAACCTTCACAAATATGACCCCAAATACACCGTCATCTCCAACGCCTCCTGTACCACCAACTGCCTTGCTCCACTCGCCAAGGTCATCCACGACAACTTTGGGATCGTTGAAGGCCTCATGAGTACTATCCACGCCACCACGGCCACCCAAAAGACCGTCGATGGCCCATCAGCCAAGGACTGGCGTGGCGGACGTGCTGTGAACAATAACATCATTCCCTCCAGTACAGGTGCTGCCAAGGCCGTCGGCAAGGTTTTTCCTGCACTCAATGGCAAGCTGACGTGAGTGATGGCCCGGTTAGCAGCTTTATCCGAGTCGTCATTGACTTTACTCCATTTTAGTGGTCTTTCCTTCCGCATTCCTGTTCTTGACGTTTCTGTCGTGGATTTGGTCGTTCGCCTCGAGAAACCTACCACCTATGATGAAATCAAGGCTACTGTCAAGAAAGCTTCCGAGTCCCCGGAACTCAAGGGCATCATTTCTTACACTGATGAATCCGTGGTTTCCACCGACTTTATCGGTAACACCGCCAGCTCCATCTTTGACGCGAGTGCTGGCATTCAATTGAATGCAAATTTCGTCAAGCTGATCGCATGGTACGACAACGAGTGGGGCTATTCTAATCGTGTCGTGGACCTCTTGGTATATGCTGCCAAGGAGGATGCAAAAGCCAGCATTTGAGTCACTGTCCAACATCGGTGCTCATAGGAGGCTTCTCAAGCTTCGTGTTTGGTGTATGACTACCAGAGTGGGTCTGTCTTACGGTCCGCGCGATGGAATCAACGAAGAAGAGATGATGGCGCCGTGTTGTGTTTTCGTAGCATAATAGATTTGTTCCCTGCACAATCACTGGTATTGCGACGAATGCCAACGCTTAAGGTATGCAGGTTGCCGCATGTACAATTCAATCGTCGCGGCTCCGTTTCAAGCATCTGTTCAGAACGATTTAGCTTCTCTCAAGGCGTCGGTGTCTCTGGTATTTTTGCATTCAGTCACTCACCGTTGTACCTTTTTTGCTTCTGGTTTGAATAGTCCTCTGCAAGCCTGGCAACCGCCGAGGGCAATCACTCGATTCCAGCGGTTGATGGCAAGCATAGTACGCCCGGAATAGGACGTAAGTTGGACCCAGAGTCTGGATGGTAGTAATCTCGCGATCAACCGGGGAAGGTACCCCAGCGGCCGTTATCGGCAAATGCGTGCAATGTGCGCACGCGAGGTGGCAGAGCTGCCCCTCTGTACTTCAGTGGCCTAGCACCGACTCACTCACTGCTTGACCCATTCAAGTTGCCGAGAGTTGACTCGTCGGAATGACCCCGCGCCCCCGACCTTTGGGTATAGAGCTGCTCATCACGATCGCAAGGTTTTTCCCCGTGCAAAGAGAGCAACTGCAGAAGATGACAAGGCCCAAGGGCCCTCTATGCACTGTGTTCGAACCGGCAGCCGCGTCGTTGTGTTCGGCTCCCCTGAGCATGAGAAAGACATAGCCCAGAACACCTCGATTGACTGGTCAACGTACCAAATATTCTTTACGGCTCACGCTCGCTGGCATGTTCGCTGGACGGCATCACAGCTCATAAATACAACGCATATTCCTTTGATCGATATACTAAATACTGGCAGCATATATGAACGAGTGTGCTAAGCTGGAGAAAATAAAAAAGAAAAGAAGGAAAAAAAATATCACAGGAAAGGACGGCTGTCAGAAGAACGATTGACGATTATCGGCCCCGATGGCTCCGCAACTCTGAACGATCAAACGCCCCCACACCGGCACCCTGGGCAAAGAATCCCACCGCGCTGACCAGATAGACAGAGCGAGGACATGATGAAGGAGATCCGCTCCGCGAAGGCACTAGGGAGCCCGTCTCACACATTGCAAGGGGAGACGATGGAAGATCGGGAACGGCGTACCGTCACGGTAAAGGGATGGAGGAGGCTCTTTGGCCCAATTTTTTAGGCATGGAACCAGTGTCTACGCCCGGTAGCGGGTTGGGCTTCCTGGTGCACACTGGAGCGAAAGGGTAGTGCCGGTCATCAGCACAAGTCCCATAGGGACGCTGACCACGCTGGGAGGACGTCGAGAGGAGACGCCATTGAAGGAGAGCGGGGAAGGAAATAGTGGGAACAGACGAGTGTACTGGCGAGCAAGATCACGCCAGACGGTTTATATAGGGCGTAGGGAACCCAGATATACTTGGTCTGCTCTCGCGATCGGGCGAATCCGTATCTGCAAGGCCGCAAGGCCAGGTTGCGCCGCCGTTATCGCAGTTCCAAAAGGGGGACTCACCTGCATGAGACGCATCGCTCCTTGACCAACTGGCACATGCAAAGTGGTGCCGGTATTTGCTGTTTTCCCCGGACGTTTCTAGAGGCGTCCGTCATTTAGCCTGGGATATCTCGGACACCGACGCCACCGTGGGTGTCAGATGACCCTTGAAGGGTTAATCGATTATCGATCGATCAGAGCACACTCTGAGGAACAGCTCCGACTCCAAGGCGAGCGTATCAGGCAGCTCCCTCTCCCCCTCGACCCGCGTCCCAGACAACCCAAGATCTGCTGCCCAGACGGACGCTGCTACCTCGCGCGTACCGGAACCCCCGATCTGCGGATCCGACGAGTTCATTTAGCCCTTGCTCCTGCGCTGAACTGCCAGTCGAGAACACGACCTCCCACACACTTTCCTGCGTGTCTCGAACCACGTTCGTTTGAGCCACGTTCGCCCGCCGTTGCATGCGAACAGCCCGAAATTTTCGGGGCATGTTCGGACTTTCGGTCTCCCGTGAGAGTGCGAGAGCGTGAGGTCCCAATATAGCCATCACGGCTGTGGCTTCCTCTACACTGGCAGACGAGGACACGAAGACGTACGGGGATCCTGCAGGGAGTGGTTCATCTCTGAACCGAGATCGAATGATCAGCTGCTTGATCCGCGTTAGGGGGATACTGTAGCGTGCTGTCTTACCTCCAAATTTCTTCATAGGCTTCCATTTGGCCCGTCGCGGGATTCAATCCGATACCAGTCTCGATCTCTATCCCGTCACGCCGTTTTACCTCACCATCGTCAACCAGCTCGCCATCGAGTGAGTCAATGATACTATGAGTCCACCTGAATCGGAGTGGCGAGGTGGACAATGTGTGGCGAAGACCTGCAAATCCCCAATTGACCCTGCTCGCTCTGCCTAGAGGAGCAGAAAGACGGAGATCAAGGTAGAAGAGCACGGAGCCGGCTTTTCCCGGCGACGTTGACCGGGAGGAAAGAACGAGAACATCCGAGTCTTCGAATGCAGGGGTAGAAGGCACCCAAGCGATGCTCTCGCGCACGGATATAAACGGCTCTCCGTACAGTTGGGTGGATAGAGAAGACATGGGGGGTCGGATGATGAAATATTGGGACTAGCTGATGGTTCGCACCAGCGAAGTCGGCCAGCGCCGAGGTGAGATCTGCGAGGCGGACCCCTTAGGAAACACGGCGGTTAGCGATCTTGACGCGAATCCCTACGGACGAACCGGAATGGGGAGCGGTCCGTCCCTTTCCGCTGCGTAGGGGCGAAACGGATAGGGACACGCTGCCGTTGCTGTCTCGAAAAGGGATCATAGGAGAGGTGCGACAGCTCACGGTGATAGAATACTTCAAGACCCTACTTGGCTGGCCGCGATGATCCCTGTTCCGGTCAGAGCCGTCTAGATTCAGCCTGGGGAATAGGAGGCTGACTGCATCACGAAGTAGCGAGCCTCCAATCGTCGTAATCGATGATAACCTTCCAGTCATTGTCATGCCAGAGAAATGGGCTGCTAAGAACGACGCAATACGTCTAATTTGACGTTGGAATGTGTATGAATGGCTCGGTTGTCACTCCTCGTTAACCCCTTCTTCTCCAAGGACGGACGGCCGGGGGCAACTGAAGCGTCGTGTTCAACTGTAGGACGGCGGACTGCGGTAAACGGAGCCAGCCACGTTCGACAAAGATGTGGAGCACACGGGGACGCTCATGACCGTACACATACAGGAGTAGACCAGTTGTAGTGAGGGCCAGGAAGAAAGCAGGAGATGGCTACGAGGCGTGACGAGCGTGGGCGGGCCGGGCATCGAAAGGATGGCAGTTCCCACAAAATTTGCCCAGCGACTCTTGGATGAGATCAGGACTTTCAGACTTGGTCCCGACGCTCGCCCGTGCCTGCTCTCGTCGCCGCCTTCCTCATGCATGGCGACGGATGCACCAGGCGGTCGCGCGCACTCCGGCATCGCAACCAACGCCCGTCTCAAGCCTTTCTGGCGACCACCTTCATGCAATATATCAGGACCTGATGGCACTGGACCCCACAACTACGCGGACTTCCCGACCAGACATTGATACGCAGGTCCAAGGTCCAAGCGACACCGTCGATGCCTTGCTCGCAAATTATGCCAGACGGGGGAGTATCCAAGATTTTGAGTCGGTCGTGTCTCGTGCCCTCTCCGGTAAGTCTCTGCTTTTTTCTACCTCACTCCGAATTTTTTTCAATGTCACCCTTTAGCCCCACCGACCGAACTGCAGCGTGATCTACATGTCAAGGCCCACATCGTCCATGCAGCACCCTCTGCTCATCCGTCCATCCCAGCCGTCCAGCACTTTCCGACCAGTGCACTGGCCGTCTTGCACCAATATGAAGCAAGTGGTCATTTCGCGCCAATCAAATCTTACACCAGAGTCATCTCCGCCCTTTTCAACGTTCAAACACACCCTTCGTCCGACCCGAGGCTCGGGCGTGCCGCAGCGCGTGCACAAGCTTGGGATCTTTTCGCCCACATGCGCTATGTCGCCCACCCTGTTCCAGATGCCCACTTGTATGCTCTGATGATCCGCGCGTGCGGGTCGTTCTCTCGACCAGAGCCTGAGCGCGCCTTGGATCTCTGGATGGAGATGCAGGAGAACGGAATTGAACCAACAAAAGGTGCTTACGAGGCCGCCATAAGAGTATGTTGCAGAGCGGGGCCGGAGTGGCTGGGAGAGGCGACGAGACTTGCGCGGGAGATGAGCGACCGATACCCGATAACGGGGGTCAGCGGGAGAGGCCTATGGTGCGCCTTGTTGGATGGTTGCAGACGTTCTGGGGACCTCAACAGAGCAAGATGGATACTTGCCGAAGCTGTGCGACACAGCGGTGGTGGCACGAGCGGTGAGGATTCGCCAGTGGACGCTGAGCTGATGACTCGGGTGTTCCACACCTACGCATCGTACACGACACCGTTCAGAAGAGAGGCAACCCGACTCGTTGACCGTAGCGCAGCGTCGAAGGAAGGGACGTCTGCGAAGGAGGTCCGAGCAGAAAGGGGACCGGGATACGGCGGCTCGCCCTCCAGTGAGCCGACACGGGACGGTGATGTTCCGGCGGAGAATGTTGAAAGTGCACCTTCGTTTTCCCGGCTCCCGCCGCAGACGTCGTCGGACGTCATTGCCGAGGTGCGAGCACTTTTTGACAGGATTCTTCGGGACGGATCTCTGTCCACAGAGGAGACGCGTAATTCTCCCCTGCTCGCAGGGAGATTCGCGCGCGTGGAGCTGACACCTATCCTCTCGAACGCCTACCTGTCCGTGTTCTACAGACACGCCAGCATCGAGAACTCCCGGGATGTTTTTGAATCACTCTTCGGCAAAAGCCATTCATCCGGCGCACGAGAGTTGCGTCCCGACGAACACACCCACATCAATGCACTTGAGAGGTGTGCGGTAGCGCCTATGGAGGAGCGTACTATAGCGGCTCGATGGGCTGAAGACGTCTGGCGACGCTGGGAGGCAATAGAAGCAAACGGTCTGAAGCACGGCAAAAAAGATGTTGGGTCGTTCGCAAGGCTGATTGAGAAGGCGCATGCTGCCATGCGGAGGGTGCTGATACTGTGAGCCACAGCGATCGTCTACCTCGGGTGGTTGACTCGACGTTTCTGTGTAGGTCTGGTGACATTGACGGCGCCCTTGCGTTGCTGCGAACGTTTGTGTCTCGATACCCGCCGAATGAAGTGCGACAGCCGGCCGTATCCCGCACGTCGCCCGACGCACCTCTGGTAGCGACGGCTGGTTCTTCGCCGTCTGCGGGGGTTCAGCTCTTCGCCAGACCACACGTTCTTTCTACCCGGACGGTACTTGCAAACCCCGTGTCCTCGTCAGCGTCGGCCGCGCGGCCGTTGGTTCGCCTTTCGTCGGCCGCTTCGCCCAAGGACGATCGGGTACCTCCAGTTGTCACATTTGGTGACGTCGACCTGCTCCATGCACGGCTGGTGGAACACGGGAGGGTGAAGGACGTCGGGTACATCAAGTGGGTCTGCATGGCGTACGGACATGCGCTCAGGCGGAGGAGGGATGCGGTCCTCGAGGCGGCACCTCGATCGTAGTAGCGGTAGCGGTGGTACGGTACAGATGACTAATGCACGTGGGCTGATCGTGGACTAGTGCCGCGCTTGCTTTCGTCGGACGTCCCATTGATGGCCAGTTTCGCGAGGCCCGCGAGGTCGGCCGCTGTGCGGATTGTCAATCCAGCGGAGCAGTCGCCGGACGACCCCAAACCGTCGCCGAGGAGGGGTACGTGCCCATCGCTGCCGTCCGTGCGCGCTCAGACACCCCGGCAGAGTCCCCCCAGCGCCAGTGCAGGAATGTGCTCATCTACGGGTAATGCCTCCGCACGTCTCCTCTTGCTTGGTCCTGACGCGCGCGCGCAGGTTCTGTCGGTTCCAAGACAAGGGCTGTATCTACCATCACCCTCCGGTATGAAGTTCGGTTCCGCACTTTCTTGCGCTCACCTCCCCTCCAGCTCGAAGACGCTCCCAACGCGTGCGCCACGCCGTTCCCGCGCCCGCTTCGCCCGAGCTGACCCCTCGCAGTCCACCTCCAGATTCCCCAGCGCCTGCCCCCTTGACCGCTCAGGCAGTAAACGCCCCCGTGTTTGTACCCAGGAGCAATTTCAACGCCGCTGCCCCTGCCTCTCCTACCACAAGCCACCCATCCCCTCCATCGTGAGTGCCAGCTCGTCGGTCGTCGCACCTGTCCTCTGAACATCGGGCCAGACCCTCTCCATCCCCCTACTACTCACATGATGACGAATACGACTTATATTCGGCTAATGTTTCCGGTCAACACGCTGAGGAGTCTGATGTGGCGTACGGATATCGACAGGTGGACCATCCACCCACGTACCTAACAGATCCTGTCGGTTTCTTGCCCCCGCCACACGGATCGCACGCTCACTTGATCATCGTTCATAGGCAGACCAGGCCGACTACGATGACCCCGTCACGTCCTTGCGCAGCTTTTACCAGCCTACCCACCCACCCTATGTGCGACAACCTGTCAGTTGCACACTTGGCTCCGGCCAGCGATGATCAGGCTCACGCAATACTTCGATCTAGCTTGACTACCACCTCTACACTCGACCGATTCCAGACACCCTCGTTCCGTCCCACTTCATGTCAGACACTCTCCGCGAAGAGCTCCAAAAGCGTTCAGAAGCCGCTCATTCGATCCCATTCCCGCCTTACAACCTTCCTGACGACCTTCAAGGCTACCATTCGCTCGTTCCTCTCGAACAAACGTCATCTGAGCGACGCATATTCTTCAGCTGGTTCTCGACAGTGTACCGAGCGGTCAACGCCAACGATGGACTCCCTTATGTTTTGCGGCGAGTCGAGAGTGTGTTCACTCTAGTCCAAGGAGAGATCACAACCGACTGACTTGTCTAGACTTCAGACTCATGCACCGGGCTGCGTTTGGTGCGATCGAGGCCTGGTCGGGGGTTCAGCATCCCAACATCGTCCGAGTACGGGAAGCGTTCACGACGCGCGCCTTCAACGACAACTGTCCGTACTTCACTCTATTTGCGCTTCTATGCTTTTGATGCCTCCATAACCGACAGCTCTCGTGGTATCGTATGACTACCATCCCAATTCGCAGACGTTGTTCGATGCGTACTTGCGTCCCAGGCAGCCTGCGTTTCCACAGAGCAGGTCCTGGGCACCAGCCAATGTTGTCGTTCCAGAATCCACGCTCTGGTCGTTCATCATTCAGATTGCGGGTGCGGTACGGGCGGTTCACGAAGCGGGACTGGCAGTTCGTATGATCGACCCAACAAAAATCTTACTGACAGGCAAGAACCGGTACGATTGAACCGGTTTCATGCAATCACCCCTTCGTCGCTGACCCCACGTCAGCCTGCGGATTAGTTCTTGTGGCATTGTCGACGTACTCATGTATGACACACGGCAAGACGTCGCCCTTGCCCAACAAGACGACCTGGTCATGTTTGGACGGCTCATCTTCGCCCTATGTTGTGGCAATCCTGCGGCGAATACCCTGCCCAAAGCATTGGAGATGATGGCAAGGATGTACTCTGCCGATGTCAAAACATTGGCGCTGTATCTCGTCTCCGAGCCTGGTCCGCACAAGGTGAGCGAGAGTTTTTCTAGGAAAATGTCGAAGTTAAGCCCAACACGATTTCCGCCGGGAGTGCAGGGTATCACCCAAGTCATTGAAAAAGTGATTGGCAGAAATCGGCTGCTTGGTGAGATGGACGAGATCCGAATGTCGGTTTTGAGTCGCTGCCAGAAACTGTGTTCTGATCATTCTCTTGGACACAGTGGAACCGACAGACTGGAGAGTGAGCTCGCAAGCGAACTCGAGAACGGCCGTCTAGTCCGTTTGTTGTGTAAATTGGGGTTCATCAACGAGCGACCAGAGTGCGTGCCTTCGCTGTGGGCGATTCGATCCGTCGTTCACTTTTTGTTGTCAGATTTGCTCGCGAGCCACGTTGGTCCGAGACGGGGGACAGGTACATCATCAAGCTGTTCCGCGACTATGTCTTCCATCAGGTGGACGGGCACGGGAACCCCGTCGTGAGCTTGTTGCACGTACTCGCTTGCATGAACAAGGTTGGTTCTGGCCCAGTCGGGTGTGCAGAGTCGTTCTCACAATAAGTAGCTGGACAGCGGAACGGACGAGCGCATCATGCTGGTCTCCCGGGACGAACAAAGTTGTCTGGTCGTGAGCTACAAGGAGGTCAAGTCTTGCATCGAGGCTGCGTTTGGGTACGTGTCGGCTCGATTGGCTGGGCTGAGCCAGTGCTCACCGAGCGTGCGGGTTGCAGCGATCTGTCCAAGGCTTCGTGCTGAAGACGCGGTTTTACGGATAAAATAGGTAGAATCTCGAAAAAAGACGCGAAAAATACATAAAAGCTGTCGATTTTTGCTGGGTGTTCGTCGTAGGGAAAGCAGTGTGCGGTGCCGGCGGACCGGTGCTCGGTTGCGCTCGCCGTCTCGTCGCTTGTACTTGTACCACCAACTCGACGCTCGCAGCGATGCCTTCGGTGCCACGTCTGCCGGTCCTCCCCCTCCCTTGCCCCCTCCTCCTCCTCCCCACCGCGAGACTCACGATCCCCATCTCGAGGCAGCTGGCGGACAGCCTCCTCGCCGTTCTCGACGATTCCGACTCTGGCCAACCGGTCCTTGCTGCCGTCCCAGTCCCGGTGCCCCTCGAGCCCACAAGCGCCGATGTAGTCCCCGTCGCGGCCAATGCACCACCACCCACACACGGCGTCGCTGCCCGCGTCGTCCGTCTGGTTCGCACCCGCACTGTGGCCTCGCCCGCCTCTCGACACCCCTACCTGCTCTACCTCCATGGCCTGACTCGCGTTCGCCTTCTCCAGCCCCTCGACTTGGACCCCACCTCGCTCGAGTCTCTCCCACAGCACGCCGTCGCATACCCCCCGGCAGACGCGACTCCCTCTCGCGACACCGTCGAAGCGTTCAAAGACGCTGCCCTCGGACTGCTCGACCGACTTGCCAAGGATTCTGCTCACGCCCAGAGGAAGGACGACTGGCTCAAGGTCGCTTCCCTGGTCGAGGAAATTTCCGAGCAGCGTGCCGCATGGATGGCGGACGTCCTCGTCGCGGCCATCTCTGGACAATACACCGATAAGCTTGGTGAGCGTGGTCTCCGGTCTCTTCCTTTTCATATCTTCGACACATGGTGAATGTCTGCTAACCTCTGGTTCCGCGGGGTAGAATTTCTCGCAGCAACCGAGGTCGAGGACCGCCTGCACCGTGCGACCGAGCTCTTCATCAAACAACAGTCTATCTCCGAAGTCTCAAAGAAGATTGCTAGCGCCGTCGACGAGTCCCTCTCGCGCCAACAAAAAGAGTACTTCCTTCGTCAGCAACTCGCCGCAATTCAACGTGAGCTCAATAGCATGCATGGATCGACTCCTGGTCAAATGAGCAGCCTTGGTGGGACTGGAAGCTCGGGAAGTGAGTTGGACGAGGACGAGCAGGCGGATGCGGATGACCTTGCAGACCTGCGCAAGAAGATCGAGGCCCTTGACACGGGAAGCGAAGAGAGAAAAGTGGGTGTCAGGGAGTGGAGGCGATTGAAGCGCATTCCTCAGGGCAGTGTTGAGAACGGCGTCATCAGAACATATGTAAGATTCCGCTTGTGCGCAGCGGTTTGCAGGTGCTGACTGAGGATCCAGCTGGAATGGCTGGCGAGCATCCCATGGCCCTCTTCGTCGGCTTCTCGGACGCCGGTGCAAGACGCGCTCACGGATCCGGGGTTCTTGCCCAAGGCTCGGTGAGTTGCCGACATTACTCAGCCCGGACGGTCGTTCCTGTTCTAAAAAAACGGATTCATAGTGCTCAGCTAGATGCGGACCATTATGGCCTCGAGCAAATCAAACGCCGCCTAATAGAATTCCTTGCAGTTGTCCGCTTGCACGCAATGGCTGACGAAACCGCGCCGTCAGCCCTAATCACGGCAGTCGAAGAGTCCATGCACGAGCAAGCCAAGACTTCGCCAGACCGCTCTAATCCCGAACGGTCATTGATCTCCGTTTCCAGTGGAGGTGCTGTTCCACGCCAGGATTCGACTTCTGCGGACACCCCGAGGGCGTCGTTACCGAAGAGGAAGAAGGGGGTGAAAGGCCCAATATTATTGTAAGCGCCTTGGATTCTTTGGAACATGGCATGTTGGATGAAATTTGCTGAATTCATAGGTTTGTCGGCCCACCCGGAACAGGAAAAACTTCGCTCGGCCAGTCGATCGCCAAGGCGCTAGACCGACCTTTTCAACGAATATCTCTTGGTGGTGTACGCGACGAGGCAGAGATCAGGTAGTCTTTCCCTTCAAGTCTCTAAAGAAAGCGGCTCAGTCGATGCACAGGGGACATCGCCGAACGTACGTTGCATCGGGGCCTGGTATGATTGTCCAAGCACTTCGAAAAGCTGGGAGGTGTGATCCTGTCATACTGCTGTACGTCCTTCGTGCCGCCGCAAGTTGTTCTAGGATGCTGACCTATCGTTTCTTTTGAAGTGATGAGATCGACAAAGTGGGGCACAGCAACCTCCACGGTGACCCATCAGCTGCATTACTGGAGGTGCTTGACCCCGAACAGAACAACTCGTTCAATGTAAGTCTCGGTCAGCCACCTTCAATGTCATTCGGAAGGTCGCTCATTGGGCACACTTAGGACCACTACATCAACGTTCCTGTCGATCTCAGCCAGGTACTCTTCATCTGCACCTCTAACACACTCGAGACGATATCCGCTCCGCTACTCGATCGATGTGAAGTCGTTGAACTGTCGGGGTATACCTATGACGAGAAGATGCACATTGCACAGCGGTTCCTCCTGCCAAAACAAATTCGCGCCAACGGGCTCTCTCCTTCCCAGCTCCAGTTGACGGACGATGCCCTTCTTCATATTGCCACGGTATATACCCGCGAAGCAGGCGTGCGGAGTCTTGAGCGTGCGATCGGAGCAGTCGTAAGATTCAAGGCGGTCGAATGGGCAGAGCACCTCGATTCTACAAACATACCGAACAGCTCCAAGGAATGGCGCGGTGTCGTGGAAGCAAGTGAACTGGAAGGGATCCTTGGTGTGCCGCGATGGGACGGCGAAGAACGGGAGCGGGAGGACAAACGTGGGGTCGTCTATGGGCTTGTCGTCACCGGCATGGGCGAAGGGGGGATCATGCCCGTCGAGAGCACAGCGCTACCTGGTACTGGGAGGTTGAAGCTGACGGGCAGTCTGGGGGACGTCATCAAGGAGAGTGGGGAGATTGCTCTCAGCTGGGTCAAGTCCCACGCATTCGAACTGGGGATCACAGCAGGGCGGGGCATTGACCCCCTCAAGGTCCCAGATTCCATCGACATCCATCTTCACCTTCCTGCCGGGGCCCAGAAGAAGGACGGTCCGAGTGCAGGTATTGCCATGGTAAGGATCCCATGCTGATATGCTTGCTTGTGTCGCTCATCATGTTCAAAAAAAAAAAGACGTGTGCTTTCGTTTCGCTGCTTAGTGGCGCAACGGTCTCAAAGGATATTGCAATGACGGGCGAGGTCAGTGAACGAAATGCGTTTTGCGTCGTGTGGATATGCTAGATACTAACCTCGTGGTAGATGACGCTTCGCGGTCGCGTCACGCCCGTGGGTGGCATCCGGATGAAAGTCCTCGGTGCCCACCGAGCGCAAATTCGCAAGGTCATTCTTCCATGGGCGAACAGAAAGGACGTCGAACACGATGTCTCTCCCGAAATACGACGTGAGATGCAGTTTTGCTTCGTCAGGACGATCGACGAGGCGCTCGAGGCGGCCTTTGGGAAAAGTGCGCTGGGGTGGAGGCGGGAGTCTGTGTTACTGGAGAGCAGGATGTGACGTGCTGTTCGTGTTTGATCCCGGCTTTCGTGTGTAGCTTCCAAGATGTCGTGGGGTTCATTCCGAACGTGCTACCTGCTGTTTACTTCGGTCGTACGCGGTGACGCTTGAGTCAACACGCCAGCCCTGAGATAATGATAGAATCGCTTGATAAGGGATACATCGACGAGGACAGTGCTGGCAACAGTGCGCCCTCTGAATCTGAGAGCACTTGGTTCGATCAAGTAGGGAGAAGAAAAGAAAAGAAAAAGGTGACATTAAGTACCAAAAAACAACAAGCTACACCGTCTTCTATTACATGCGAATGCAAATGGGAATGATATGCTGTGCCTCCTTCAGATGGCGATTGACGGAACGCGAACACTTAGAATCCGGGTTAGAGATGCGGAAACGAAGGTGCGCCAAAAAAGAAAAAAAGAAATTAGTTCGCTTGCACTGGTGAGATATGGGAAAAAAAAGAGAGAATCCAGATGTATCCAGCGGGTCATGAGTCACTGGGCCCGTCGTAGCTCTATGCGGTCGCACGTTTGATCATCTAGGGCGGAAGACGGTCTGAGAACGGCATTCAATTACGAGTTACAAACCGATCTCACCTCACGGGCCCAACGCATAGTCTTTTTCGTTTCTTGTGACATGCCACGCTTGTTCCGCAGGTCTGATGCTATCCACTCGGCGAGCAAAAGCTGTTTGAGTTGACCGTCGGGGAAACAGTCCGCAAGGTCACCCAGGAGGCCGAAACTCAGCTTGACCGTAATTTCTGACCGGTCATCGTCACCCAGACATCGCTGAACGAGCTCTAGAATGTTGGCTGCGTGAGGAAGTAACAATTGAACTAAAGAAAACTCTAGTAAGTGGAGCACACACGGCAGAAGGGCGGCGGTATACCTTTGTCAGTGTTCTTGAAGCCAGTAATAACCCCTGTATAGGCCTCCAAAATCCCCTCGCGCAGTTGATTCACGTAGTCAACAAGATCAAAGTCAAGCTATCAAAGCATGAAGCCAACAGTCAGGCAGAGGAAGCAACGGTGCTCACGGGGTTTGGTTGAAGGGCACCAGCCTGCCGCAGCACACCCATCGTAGTGTCGACAAATGGCTCGAAAGCAACACCGATCGCGAGCGCAATGTCACCAAAGCACGACAGTATAGAGATCTTGACGTTGCGGTTCAAAATGTCGCTCTGGAGGTTCTCCAGAAGGACGTTCATGAATGCGCCAGCATATTGCGCGCTCTGATCACCTAACGCACGCGAGACATCGCCAATAATGCCGACAGCAACCATGCACAATTGAGTGTCTTCGTGCGACTTCAGAGCGGTGTATAGGTATGGTAAAAACGCTTGGATATATGGGGAAAAGCCTCCCTCGAGAGCTACGGTCATAAATCAGCATCAAGAAATGACGCAATAATCAGAACCAAATGGTGCTTGCCAGACGCTAATGACCCAACAACTAGGAACGCATCTTCGAGGACAGTCGATGTCTTTCCAGCTGCCCCAATGAGGCCTATGATGATTGTCATGATACGATCTGCCAGGGGCTGAATACCCTCATTCAATCGGCGTACAACACTCTACCAACCCATCAATCAAAACTCTATATGAGCTGTAAAAAGACTGCTTACAATCACAACACTACACAGGTTGCTTTGCAGCTCGTTCCAGTTATTGCGATCATCGACACCAACAATTTGATTCTGTGGTGCTCCGTCAGGTCACCACAGAGACAGCGATGACGCAACAAACCTGCAATCCCAGCAATTGCTCCATACGAACAAGAATAGTGAGCAATGTATTTTGAACGACCGGGACAACATCAGCACTTGCATGAGTGACATAAGACGTGATAGCCTCGTAGGCAGAGGTTCGGAAATTAGCTTCGTTAGTTGTCCTTAAAGTAATCATGAGGGTCCAGAGAATGCCTCGGTCCCAGAGCACTTACGTCTCTGTGACACGAAGGAGGGCGGTCACAATACCCTCATAATACGGTGACAAATGGCCTGTTTGTGACGACTCGTTTTCTTCTTCAAGATATCCGAGCTGATCGGCAAGATTCATCAAGGCCCAACAACAGTTGGTGACAATCCGTGGGTTATCCTGGAGGCCGGTGACAAGTGCAGATACTAAGGGGTGGAGGTGAACATCAGGCTTGATTGTGATGATCAACAAGTCACAGATGCGTCCAAGCGTCCATGCGGTCGTGTCCTTGACGTGAATGTTGGCATCGTTCATCATTCCAATTAAAAGAGGTAGAGCTTGGTTCACGAGTGGCATGAGTACGGTGGGATCGGGTCCATCGAGGATCGAGCCAAATGTCATAACAGCAGCCTCGCGCTGGTGCCAGTCCTGCGACTTGATGTGAGCCTCGATGAAGGGAATAACAGCCGGGACGATGGGGTCCGCAACCGCCTGCGCCATGAAACTCAGACATGTGCCTGCAGACATGGAAATGTTCCACTCGTCCTCGTCGGCGTCCTCTTCCTGATGCGTGAGGAGGGACAGAAGAACGGGGATCACTTCTGGTAGTGCGACCTTTGCAAAGAATCTCGACTCAACCTCTGGCGGCTCGCCATAGTCAGCGGCCTGAGAAATGCAATCAGCAACGTAGCCTAGAATAGGAGGATGGATTTACCTCCCGGGCTTCGTGAGCAAGTTCTATTTCCTCTTCGCAAACAGTTGTCCAGAACTCGACGGCCTGTAGTGCTACGCGCTCATCGTTATGTTTCATACCCATAACTGTGAGCTGGAAGTAAAGGGTTAAGCATATAGGAAGGTTGAGTGCCGGAAGATGACGCACCCCAAACAGTGCTTGTTCCATGTAGAACGCCATCTTGTCGTAATAAAGGGCCATTATCTTTACCAGACACTCGAATGCACCAACTTGGACCGCCACCGAAGGATTCTGGGTGGCTTCGCACACGACTTGCATGATGTAATTACGCTCGCCCTGTTGGGCTGTTGAGTGTCACGCGAGTGGCGTACCGCACACAGCGCACCTCACGCTCAAAGTTCTCGCGGACGAACTCGAGAGAGTTGAAGAGCGCATGCACAGCGGCCAATTGAACATCCGAAGAGGGTTCGTCCTTGCGGGCCCCATGAATAACCGCAGTCAGAATCTCGTTTGATCGCAAACTCAATATCTCAGGTTTCTGGAGGAACGTTGAGGGTCAAATCAATCATGGACCCGACGACGCACAATCGACTCGCAGATGTACCCGATAGTCTGCAGCGTGGCGATCTTGAGATTTGTGTTGGTGGAGTTGTTCACGAAGCCGAGAAGTAACTCGATGAGATCTGGCCACTGATCATGCGGAAGTTCCACTGCTGCAACTGCGGAGACCACCTGCGCAGCGAAAGAACCCGCTTTAGCGACGGGGGAGGCGAGAGTGACGAGCGTTTCTTGCTTGATCTTGCTCTTGGCGGCAGCATCGAATGCCAGCCACCTGTTTGCGAACTCGGTCTGCCTTGCGGCTTCCTGGATAACAGATTAGCAGAGCTGTGCCGAAAGGGAGGGAGACGACGCGTTTACGTACACGGGCAGACAAAGCATTTTTGAGGGCGAGAGCTGCAGCATTACGGATGTGGAGTTGCGAGTTTTCGTTGGCAAGCTCCGTAGAAAGCATGCCCATGTATGCAGGCTGGATGGACGAGTCAGCGGGTGACCCAGCGCTGGGGCGGGACATACGTAGTTCTCTCTGGAGGCATTCTCGAGTTGCTGGGTCGCATTCTGACGCGTATTCGCGTCTGGCAAACGAAGAACGGGTAAGAATGGCGACTTGCGTGGTGAGCCCAGCGCATGTGGACGAGTGGCGTACCGGGAGAGAGGGTATTTGCTAGGAGTTCGCTGGCGTTCATGATCGGGCCTTGATGGTGCGTGGGGGTCGTCGTTGGTGGGCGAGCAGACGAGTGTGTCCGTGGTCAGAGACGGCGGGGGCGTACGTCAGGTTTGATCTTTTTGTTTCCTGTCTTCCGTTCTTCTGTCCAGCCCGTTGACGAGGTGGAAGGGCAAGACAAGACAAGTCGCACGGCAAGCGGCTGTTCAAAAATTATCAGCTCGAAACGTACACGACGCCTCTCCTACGCCCCCCATAACACGTCAGGCTGCAGGTAATTTACATGTCCCTGCGCCGCTCTTTGTAGGTAATCCAGGCCTGCGCAGCTTCTTATCGCCTTTTGATCCATGGCAGATCGGGTCTGTACCGCCTTCCTACGCTCAATCGCTCGCTCACCGGGTGCTCAGGTTCGTGGTGCTGCGCGAGGCGGCCGTGGCACGCCTGCCGTCCGAGGCACAAAGCCAGTCCCACTCGCCGCCGAAGCAAAGTAAGCGCCCCACCAGCCATCGACCATTCATGTTGATAAGACTCAAGCAAGGGCAAGCGCGAGGCCATCCTCGATCTCTCAAAGTATGTGAACGAGAGGATACGGGTCAAGTTTACCGGTGGTCGCGAGGGTGCGCTCGACGTATCCTCTTCCCTCTGTGCCCGTTGACCCACCCCCGACAGTCACCGGCATCCTGAAGGGATATGACCAATTGCTCAACCTTGTGCTTGACGAGGTCGAAGAGGAACTCCAAGGTAGATCAATCTCCGCTCTGATCCTCGCGATCTGATGTGCATGCTCTATTCTATTACACCGCCAACCTCCAATAAGAACCCGAGCCTCATGCTCGCACGCTGGGCCTGGTCGTCCTTCGTGGGCCTACCATCACCCTGCTAAGCCCCGTCGATGGCTCTGAAGAAATTTCAAACCCCTTCATTGCACAAGAATGATCGTGTCGTTTTCGTCTGCAGTCGCCAAGGTCTGGGGTCCAACGAGAGCAGTAATATTCACGCTCGCGCCACGGGCATTCGAGCAATGTGTTCACCTCACTGTAATAGATTGACTGTATGCATCTGTTTCGAGCACAAAAGGTTGTGTAAACACTACAGTGCACATCACATCATGGCGAGAGCCTGCTCCAGCTTGAGCGTGCTGTCGGGCTGCTGGCTCAGGGCAATCTCCCCAATAACAAGTACTGTCTCTTCGAGAGAAACGGCATTTCGAGCACTCGGTTATCCATCCCTAGCTCCAGGAGCAAGCGCCAGGTTGGATCATCGGAGTGGCGTTACACTTCGTGGTGATCCTGCAAAATTCACGGAACCAGGAGCACCGCGTATCGTGTGGGGCTGCCCCAAGTTCATCGGTGACTTCAATCCCGACAGTTGCGATGGGTGTTGGGAAGTGTAACGCGGAGGGTCTTCGCGTGTCGTCGGCGAAGATGGCGATATGGATGCCGAGGGTGGCGTGGAGGGACAATTTACATATGACTCAGGGTATGGATAGCTCGCCAAGTTCAAGTTCATCTCCATGCCACCAGGTACGTGGTGGATACTTGTTCTCAGCGGGGACTGAGAAGGGGACCGTGATTTCATCCTCCCACTTGAGATACCGAGGTGACGCTGAGCAAAGTGGACAAGAGATGGAGAAGACGAAGATGGCTGTGAATTTGATCTGGAAAAGTGGTCGGGGTGGGTGGTCGTCACAATCGACGGGACATGCCTATGTGGATAGGAGATATGCGAGTATCCCAACAATGGTGAACCCCCGGTCATCGGTGCTTTTCCGTTGCTGGGAAGGCCACCATCAGAGAGGTGTATGGCCGATAAATCATGCTCGAGAGACGGGTGTCTTCCGTCCCCAGGGTCGTTGGTGCGAAGATGATATAATGACATAGATGACAATTGAGATCCGGTTGTAGGGTATGTGTTGAGTGTAACATTGGCAGCGTGTTCTTGCGCGTTGGAAAGTGGTTGTTGCGAGATGCGAGATCGCGTCGCAGCAGTTTCATAGAATACAGTAGATGTGTCAGCAGCTTGGGATGGAATTTGAACATGAAGTTGGTGTGAATGTATGGACGGTGAAGTCTGGAAGAGGACAGGGGCAGGGTGGGTGACCGATGGCCATGAGGAACGATTAGTTACTTTGCGACCCGGAGGCCCAGACTGAGAACGCCGTATAAGATCAACTTTTTGTGAGATCATCTCGGTTTCTTGGTCAACGATGGTGCGAAGAGGTCGGCTCTCGGGCGCGTCTACAGCCCTCGATATTAGCCCACCTCCAGAGCTAAGAGGCTGAGTAGCCATTGCCACAAGTACAGAGGATTCGTCCAAGGATCCTTCGTTGAGGGATCGGGTAGATTGAAGATCATCAGATCCAGCAGCTTCCGAGCGACTCTCGTCGTTCAGAATCTCCAAGCTATCACTGGATGCAGTTGATCCAGCGCATTCTCTTGCGAAAGTCAGAGCTGTCGCTAGTGCAATGCCCTGGTCAAGCTGGTCCTGGAATATCGCATGATGTTGAGGTGACGCTTCTGGAGGAGTAGTCCATTGGCCTCGTTTAGGAGCCGTGTGTTCAGGCATGAGGTGCTCTGCATTTGCTCGACTCCCCGGATCGAAACACTTCGGTTTAGGAGAATGGTTTCCAGAGGATGTACTCCCAGATGGCGTGGCATTTGTACTACCCTTGGAAGGGCTATGTGGTGATTGCGATAGGCGGGGTGGTACGAAGAGGGAGGATGGCGGAGCCGGGGACGCATCACTCGCCTTCTCCTCACAGAGTTGAGATAGCGCCAGGATTGCACGTGGCCGCATCGCCAGGATTCGAGATGCGCGCATGAACTCGCCACGAATCTGTCCTGTGAGGTGAATATAGTTCTAGTGGAAGTCAAGACTTGCACTACCTGGTATAACCCTTCCTTGGTCACGCATCGCGCAACATTGAAATCAGTCTCAAAAGGATCCTAAGCAAGAATGTGTTCATACTACGGAAGGCAAATGTGAACAGGCAACGGACCTCTATGCAAAACCGATTCCGTTCCCTAGCGTCGTTGAACTTCGAGTTTGAAAGCTAGGAAGCCTAGTAAACATTTGTAAACCCAAGAAGTCGCTGCAACATACATCGTTTTGCCATCCTTTGCTTTCCTTCTTCAGCAATCCAGCACGTATTGAAACAACACCGGTGTTATACGAGAAATCACGAGAATAATAACGAAAGAAATCGATCAAGCTGGATGGTAAATGATGAGGCTCATTTGACAGCACGAAAAATGCGACCCTACAGCTCAGCGACGCTTTCAGTGTTAGAAGACTGCCAACGTTGGGATAGCAGCTCGATATCATCAAAGAACCTAAGAGTGGAGATCAATTGAATTCTCTGATTAAAGTGGCCGCGTTCTAACCATGTATTGTAGCCACCAATGTGCGTGTCCTCCTATACAAGATGAGCATGGGAACCAAGTCAATGCTCCGCACGTGCCTGGGAGATCGGGCGCAGGGGCGGAATCTGCTGGAGATTTGGAAGTACGGGAGGATTCTTGACATGAATAAGGAAATATATGACTAAAAGAACATAGCCATAGGACGACAGTGTGCCTTGATACGGGGAGTTGATTTTTCTGTGTAGAGAGCGGGTGAGAAAAGAAACCAATCTTTGGAACGGGCGCGGACACCAACCTCCGTTTGCTCCAGACTTTGACTGTATTTGTTCAATCAGTACGCGGCGTTGGAGGGGCAGTGCAAGAGAACGTACGGAACAGGACGAGTGTGCGGACACGAGTGGGATCAATCATGGCATAGCACATTAACAAGCGCGTGTTTTCCAGTGCCAGCCTGTTCTCAAAGCCAATGTCACACGCGATACCTGAAGGCAGACCTGGGGAAGGGTCTAAAGAAAGCTTTACAATCGGAATGCGCGCGTGTGGCAAAGGCTTGACACAGAACTTGGTTTCTACAGCATTTGCCAATGAACACGAGGACTGAGGTGCCACAGAAACGAATACAAACCACGCTCCAGGAGGTCACCAAGCATAGTGACAAGGTCGGAAGCGGAGAGACGTTCATCCGAATCGATGAGGCAACAGAGATCCATATCTTTGAGGGGGATCAGTGTTATTTTGGGCGACAGGAAGCACTGTGCTAACCAGAATTACGAAGACTGAAGCCGTTCGCAGTGCTTCCGAAGGACAGAAGACGGCTGTCAGGCTCTATGGTACGGATTAGGCGTTCGAGTAGTTTTCTGACATCCTCCTTGACTGCCATCTCTTCTGCAGTAGGGAGGAGCTGTATAACGAAATCAAATAGTGCTTGGGAGAGCTCGACGATGAATAAACGGTGCTTGGAGGCGTGTCTGCCACGCTGGTTCTGGGCGTGGACGTGGGACAGCGACTGAACGGTGGGGGATGCGACAATTGCGGCCTGCGCCATGGTGGAGGAATGACGGAGCCTGCGTCGGGTTGGGCGCTTTGAGGGGTGGACGAGACTGATAGCGGCAGGTGGGAACAAAGTCCACGACAATCGTCTTCGCCTGTGTGCGGCAGGTGCAAGGAGTCGTACCCTGACTGACTGCCCGATTCGGAAGCCATTGTCGATTGTTCGGGCGCATGGCTACACTAGGTACGTACGCGCTCGGCGTCTGCCCATCTCTCAGCGCCGGGCGGACGCGGTGCTCGACAGCGGCGCGCTGTTTGGACGAGACTCACCGACAGCGAAGACGAACACATAATTATTGGCCAGGCATTCGCAGAACTATTGAGTGATGTCCAGAAGACGTACAGAATAGGAAGTGGAGATTTAACGCCATTCGTCCGATGGTAAAGAACGAATCGCAAGTTATGTATACTCACAGAGGGTACAAAGGTTAGGAGTTGCGGGAATAAGTACAATATCGCCCACTCAACGGAAACCCAAAACTTTGGCCAGGACTGCAATTGCAATGGTGCGAAATCAGCATGTAACGACACACTTGATAAAGCTGACGGACTTGTCTCATGGCTAACTTCAGTACGATCTGTCGCCTGAATCTCTACTCCGACACCATCGAGCCTTCGCTTAAGGGCTTCTCGCGAGGACGCAGATACCATCTTGTGTTTAATTTTGGCAGTATCCGGAGACCTGTGGAACACCATGGGTATGGCCAGCGGACACTGACATGAAGCGCGACTGACCAGGAGACGAACAAGAGTTTGTTCCTCTTTCCGTCCGAACCCTTTTCGAATTCAAAATCATAGACCGCCCACCGACAGTCATTCTCTGGCAGGTCGTCCAGAAATTTGTCGTAGTCCGATTCTGCAGAGGTCTTCTTGACGACGATCTCTTTGAGGTCGTCGCGGAGGGAGAAGATGATGTACTTGTACTTCTTGCCCAGTTTGAGCTCTTGGAAGGCTGTAACGCACTCATCAGCCGCTTGAACGCCGGAAGCCTGCGTGTCGCTCAGAGTCCGTGCGCCAGACGTCGTGGCCGGGTGCTCACCATGATGGGCTGGTAGATGGAGACAGGTGGCGATCCCAATCGCGATCAGGACTTGTGCTGTATCAAAACCGAACTCCGACCCAACTTTGCTTGCGTAAGCGAGACACCCCGTCTCTTGACCGTCATGTCGTTCCTCTCCAAGGACGCCGACGCGTTCAAGCGCGTCCTGCACCGTCAGGACTACGCTTCCTGGCATTCCCAGCCCGCGACCAATGTCAACACCCAGCTGGTGTATGCCGTCGACTACCTCAAAGTGATTAGGGCATCCGTCTGCGTGACAGCAGCGCTGACCCCACATCCAGTCCACTCCAAATCCAATGAGGTTGCAGGACATTGCGATCGTGTCCAACACGCCCTTGGACACCGACGCAGTCCTCCTTGAGAAATTCAGGTCCCATGACCGCATCCAACACGACCCCAAGACGGATCTTTACTCTTACCGTGTGGGTCCGCCAAGCGGCTGCAACGCATAGAACTGAACCGCCCAAAGCATGACTTCAACTTTCGCAACAAAGCCGCGCTTCTGACTGAAATTCAGCGCCAAACTCGCAAGGGCGGTGGCATTCCAGTGCGATCACTGAAAGAGTCCTGGAAAGAAGCACCTCAGGCTATCGAAGAGCTCGAAAAGGAGGGCGAAGTGCTCGTGACCCGCACTGTCAAGGATGGCCAGCTGAGGATGGTCTTTTGGAACGAGATAAAGCCCGATGAAGAGAGTGGAGGAAAGCTGGTTGAAAAAGGTCGGCCATCAGCAATTCCTAGCGCGAGCCGACGCTGATAGATGCACCTCAGAATTCCTCGATTTGTGGCATCAGCTTAAAGTACCCAACGACGTTGATCTGCTCAAAGCACTCGCTTCCGGTGTGTACCTTTTCATCCCGCGCTCAACGACGCTACAGACGGCAACGCAGGAGGGTTACAGGCTACCGCGGCCGAAGCCCCCATACCCAAAGCACCGTCAACCACCAAGAAAAAGGGGAAACGCTCCGTCCCTCGGCAGAGACAGGCCAAGATCACGAACGTCCATCTGAAGGGAGAAATAGATTTGTCGCGGGATTATCATTCCACTGTTGGCAAATAACACTGGCATTTGACGTACCCTCATCGAGTTGTAACACCTAGCTTCACTATTCTCACTAGTTTCAAGACTAAGATCACCTGCTGGGTAGCCCCCACGACATGGTTTGAACCCGGATCTAAATCAACTACTCTACTTTCAGGAGCACTTTTTTTCCGAGTTTTCCGCTGGCCAAGCGGGAAATTGCATTGCATATCTGCTCCGTGGCATCAAAGTCCGACAAATGATTCCCGACCACAAGAATTTCGTGTTCAGGGCTGTCAAGCTGCGTAATGGTCAACCAGTGATCGCTACCCACCAATGGAGAATCAAGCTTGCCTTGCCTTCCCGTATGAGATCAGTAAGGGCCTGCATCATCCGGACGCGGTCGCTCAAGGTTTTTTGGTTATACCACCGTGCCTGCCAAAATCCGTGACATGTCAAGTTTCTGAAAATGAAAAGCGACGTTGGCAACGACAAGGGTTCTTTCGACATGGCTCCATATGACACTAGATGTGAATTTTCACCAAGCAAGCGCGCCATCAGAGTAGTGGTTCTTCCACCCACGCAGTTGAGACCCAGCTTGACATCCTAAGAGAACGCTGAACCGAGGTGTAACACGTGGATATGCATGAACCTACCTCGCCTTGAATCCAAGACGAAAAGGTGGCTTTAAAAGCACTGTCTGCGAGTTCATCGTAAGTCGCAACATGTGTTGCTCCCAAGGTTCTTAGATGCAACTTCAGAGATTCCACGTTGTCTCTGCTCAGCACTTCAGCCGTGGCAAGTGAAAAAGAGGGGAGGTTAAGTCTCTAACCTGTCGCGAATGAAATTGATGGTTTTGATTCCCTTGGAAGCAGCTATTTGAATAACTGCCTGCCCGACCTGCACACAAAATCAGCACTCGCAGCGGCAGGAGCACGCATACGCGTACCGCGCTATTTGCTCCGTTTTGCACCACCCAGTCGCCTTCTTTCAGCTGGACAAAGTCGTGCAGCATATTATAGGCAGTGGGCGGATTGACCTGAGAGGCGCTCAGCGATTTTTGGCAAACTCCACGACACGCACGCACGGTGAGAGTCGCAGCTTGTGCTGCGTTCAGCGACGAAGAATCCACTTTGAGTACGTCTTCGGCGCGAACGTTCCTGCTCGATGCCCATGTTCCCAGCTGTGACCGCGTCATGATCACCCAATCCCTCTCCGCGAGTTCAGTGACGCCATCCCCGACGGAGGTGACTTCGGCCAGGCCTTCATTCCCGGCGACGAACACTGCAGACGAATCAGATGACAAGTCCGTGCTCGGAGCAGGTCGTGCCGGATAGACTCCCTCGATGACGTTGATATCTGCCGGATTGATGGGGGATAGCAGAAAACGGATGTTCACGGTCTGTGGTGCTGGGGGAAGGAGATCCGGAAAACGGCGTGCAGAAAGAACAGAGGAGGGGGGACCAGTCTTGCTGTACACTATAGCTCTTTGAGCCAGAGGAACGGCCGAAGCTCGAAATGTGCGGACAACTGCGCTGGCCGTCGTGTTTTTGCCATGAAGATGGGGACCCGACAGACGGTGCCGCACAAGACTTGGGATGGTGCGTTTCATCATGACAAGCAACTTATTTTGCTGGGAGGCAAGGTGGAACGCGGCTCAACTTCGCGTAACGACAAGCACTTCCCTAAAAAGAAGGAACCCTGGGGAGAGTTTCTCGGATCCCTCGCTTGGAAATCGCCGCACTCCCAAAAGTACGTTGGTTGGCGCCAAAGATAGCAGCGACCTCCAATTCCAGCAAGGTTTCTGTCCGCTCGTCGACACCTAGTGTGTGCAGCATCAAAGACTCGGGAAACCCCAGGCTTGCTGGTTGGCGCGTACCATGAGTATCGTAATTTGGTCCTTAATGCATAGTAAATCGTGGTAGATACACACTGCAAACTTAGCCGCAGCCAGAATCTACGTGTTACAACCTATGGATGGTAGATAGAAGGTGAATATACAGCATATCATGCAGAACGGGTTGATGGCAGTGCAATGTATGGCAGGAGGTTAGAAATACTCACAGCGGCTACTACCTTCAAGGTTCGACAATAAAAATGCCAATCATGGAAAGCAAATCTGATAATGTCATGTCCCAGAGCCAGCGAAATGCTCGTAAAATGCTCGTAAAATGCTCGTAAAATGCTATAAACCCGTAAAGATGATAAATATTGAAGTCGTCACTCGCCTTGCGTCGTGCGTTACGCAGGAACTATCATTCTCCTTGGGTTTTTGAAAGGTACGCTCGTGGAGGCATTCTCCTTGTCATCTGCATCGCTTGACACACCGGCAATACTGGCTCTTCGACCGGATGGCCTAGTCTTGGATTCCACGCTCGAACTGGATGCTCGGCGCAATGTGGCAGCGGGAGGTGGTCGCATATTTGCGCCCCTCCCTAGAACAGAAGGAGCGCCCGAAGGCACAGGCGAGGTTCGCACAGGCGGCACATCAGAGGTCCGCACGACTTTTGAAGGCTGTACTGCTAGTTTCCCGGGAATAGGTGGGGCTACGTTGGCTCGCCCAGCAGTCAGACCTACAGCACCCCGTGATCCGTGTTTACGTTTTACCTTGAGGCAACGGAGATACCAGGGTGAGCGCGCGTAGACCCTCTGTCGTCGAAGAGTTAATACGCACCATTTCGAGTTCTTGCTGCTTCGATTCTAGAGCGATGTTGAGACCGTTAATATCTTCTTTGTCCTGATCGACTTGTCTATTTAGCTGGACAATGGTGACTTCCATAATTGCGCTGTCTTTTCGCAGCTGCTGGATGCGGGTACGCAACCCGGAGACGTCAGACGAGAAGTTGTCCCGCTCCCTCTCGACATCGCATTTCTCCTGCTGTAGTTGCGACAGTTGATCTCGCAGTCGGTCCTGGGCTTCCCTGCTAGCTTCAGTCGTAATGCTGAGTTCCTCCTGGAGTCTGAGGACGTCGGCCGTCATACTCCTCATTGATTGCGCGAGATTATCACGTTCTGCTTCGACCTGTTCAAGGTGCGAGACCTGGCTATAGAGCTGTTGTAATGTTGCGGTCTTCGCCTCGTCTGCAGTACCGAGTTCCCCTTGGAGCTTCGCAATTTCCGCCTCCGCATTTTCCAGAGCTTGCGTGAGGGTATTCCGCTCCCTTTCGACGCTATTCTTCTCATGTTGGAGTTGGGAGATTTGGTGAACCGCTACTTGCACGTCCGATTCGTCTGTGGTATCACGTCTTTTCGTAAGTTCGGCCTTCGAATCCTCGACGGTCTGCACCATTGCGTTGAGCTTTGCCTCGGCTTCGCTTTTCTCACGTTCAAGCTGTGAGATTTGTCGATGTAGCTGGCGCAGAGCTTCTCCGCTGGCCTCGTCCATGATGCTCCTTTCCATGCTCTCCCGACGACTACTGTCCACTTCCTCTTCCAGATAGCGGCACGCCTTCTCCAAGTCTGCAGCCTTCTTCCTCCACGAGTAAATTACGCTCTTGCGCTTGTCGTTCTCCTTCTCCGAAGCCTCGAGACGGGTGGTCAAGGCTGCTACTAGTTCGTCGCGGGCACCCAGATCGATCTCGAACTGGGCACAGAGCTCTTGTTGTAGTGCAAGCTGCGTGCGGAGGGACCATATGATATCCTCCTCGCGAGAGGCAGTGCGCGAATGTACGCCTGACGGAGGAGTGGGGGGCGTTTGATGGGTGTAATACGCTGCAGCATTTACACGAAAAGGGTCGGGTGGTGAACAAGAGGCAGGAGATTGAGCATCCGCATGATCTGGATCGCTGTCGCCTCCTTCCCGTGGCTTGAGGACGTTGCTGATCTTTGACCACATAGTGCCTTGTCGCTTGAACGAACGAGAACCGGACGTGAAGGCTTCGCCAATACGCGTAGGTCACGTGATGTGTGAACTTGGCGCGTAGAGTCACGTGAAGCGATATTTTCCAAATTTCCGACATTTGTTCCGTCAACTATGACCAAAAAATATCTATTGCTCGTCTGGATAAACATACACCACCAAAACTGTGAGTCGATCCGCTATTCCACTCTAAAGCTTAGGAGCCTCGATGAACGAAATGCCCTAGCACAAGTTGAGTGAGACTGATAACAGGACAGATTTAACTCACCTTCTGAATGCTCTCTGTGAGCTCAGGAAGCGCAGCTTTGATAAGGGCCTTCTCGTCATCAGTAATAGTACCAAGACTCTTGATCGTTTCCACGCCGTTTGGCTGCAACAAATCAGAAAGGGGGGGTCAATTAAGTGGCAGATAAGCATACCCCAAGCTCAACAGGGGCAGAAAAGTATTCGATGTCTTTTTTCGCGATTTCTTCTTTGAGAGTACTGCCGCCAACTTTATCTGCAGCGAGGTTGATGAATGTCGGCGTGACGATGCCTTTCTCGCCTTCCAGGGCTCGAATAACTTTTCCCGCAAACGCCGCACCGGCATAGGCCATCGAGAGAGTAGCTGAACCTGCACCATCCTTGGCTTTGACGACCTCGTCACCCCCAAATTGGATGCGGTAAATCAGCTTGTCAATACTGGACTTGTCCAGGCTGGGAGGAAGAGGATGCGAAGACTGCGAGAGGAGGGGGACGATCTGTTATTGCGCCAGTGAGCTACCGTGCGAAGTGACTGAGAATTTTGATACAGACAGTGACGCCACTGTGGCCGCCTACGACAGGCACAGTGATAGAAGGTGCCAAATTGGAGTCTCCCAAGATTTCGGCCACGAAAGTGGAAGCACGAACAACATCCAGCGTTGTCACTCCAAAGATCCTGAAGCTGGGGTAAATAGTAGTCGAAAACAGTGGACGGTCAGATAGTACCTCTTAGGATCAAAGACTCCGTGTTTCTTGAAGACTTCGACGACGATGGGGACTGTGGAATTGACTGGGTTGGAAATAACGAGCACGTATGCTTTTGGAGCTGTCGTCGCAATGCCTGTAGCAAGGTCGCGCACAATTCCAGCGTTGATCTGGGTATTGTCGGAAATCAGCGGGCGGCGTGGAAAAGGAATCGATCAAACCTTGAAGAGATCGTCTCTGTTGGTTCCCAACGGTATGGCCACTGTCAGCGGTCATCCGATAGATTTGTTCACCCCAGCCACGTACCGTGACATCTAGAGATGTTTGTCGGTGCCATTTCCACAACAAACAAACGAACCACTCACCCCTGGCTTCCTTGGAACACCAGCGGGAACAAGGACAATGTCCGCCCCAGTGAGAGCCTTCTGTAACCCCTCGTCGGGGGGAAGGTATCCCTCGACCTTTGCCGGGGTTGAGATATGGGACAGATCGGCGGACACTCCAACGGTGTGGACGATATCATAAAGGCTGAGCTGTTGAACATAAACAGGGAAATCGCGGTGGGAAAGTTGATCGGATGGCGTACGTGGGTTACAGCGGGGTTTGACTTCAGCAGAAGGGACAAAGGCTGACCAATACCACCTGATCTTTGGTCAACGCTGGTCAGAAAGGTTGGCTGTAATTATACCTGAGGCTCCGAGTACGACGACTTTCACCATGATAGCAAGCGTATGAAGGACGCAGCGACGTGGCGAGATTTGGGAAGGACGGGCGATCGATCTTTAATGTTCTCTGACGCGGCCGCTTCCGGCGATTGTCACGTGTTATTTTGCTTGTTCGGGGCCGCACGGGCCGTCAATCACCGAAACAGAACGGGGCGTAGCCTATGAAACATGACCTGTTTCGTAGTACACCCGGCGTGCAAATCAGATGGTCGAACAACATCTTACAACTCGTCCCCTTCCCTTCCAATTTTTTCTCCGACCCAATCCCCACTCTGTTCTCTTGTCGCATCAACTTTCTTTGAGCTCCAATTGCAGCCGCGATCTTTCTTCCTGTCTGCGCCATTAACCTCCTGCGGTGCATGGCGTGTAACATCACCAGAATGCCCACTTAAAGCCTGTCACCCCGCGGAGCACAAATTAATCGGTGAGACGGATTGTTATGATTGAACACACCTCTAGAACACGAGCGACCTTCAACTGCACGGCTCCTATGGTGCTATTTAAAACTTTCTTGAGCCTCGCAAAAATGTTTCCGATTCTAGAGGTGCTTTGTACCCAGCGAATCCGAGTCTCCTCTGTCTAGACGCTCAAACAGAACTAATAAAGTGGAACCCCGTCAAACGTACGAAGTAGTTCGGATCTACTGGTCGGGAGTGCATTCTCGTTGATACCCTGCTCGCGCAAGTAGGCACGTAAACGAGCATCTGGCCAAATAACATAGGAATCAAACGTGGCCCCGGGATACCTACGGAGAATCAGAGGTAACAAGTAAAATAGAGAATTGAGTAGGTACCCACTTGATGTTTATTAGATCAACAAGGTCGTGACGGTTCATCTCGTCGTTTCTGCCTTCAAAATTTCCGTTCTCTGCAAGCCATTGGCGGATGTTTGAGTTGCTCCATGCCCCCCACACGGTGTCCGGTGCAGAGGGAAAGTGCTGTCTAATACGCGTACAACATCGAGTCGAGACCATCAAGAGGATTCATCAAGGCTTACTCGACCAGCTTGATCAGCTCATTCTGGCTCTCCTGAGCATCACTCGTCAGGAGGCGGTGATCGACGAGCCAAGATTTCAACTCGGAGTCGGTCCAAGTGTTCCAAACATTGTCGGTGCACTTGTAATAGTACTTCTTCATTTCCCCGAGAAGGCTCGGTCGATCAAGAGAGTCCGAGCGTTTTAAAAGATTGTGGGAAATGAGCCATTCCCGCTAGTGTAGGGTAAGGGACGCATGTTCGCCAATGTCTTTAGACTTACAATATACGAATCACCCCAGCTCTCCCATACAGCGGAAGTCGCTTTGCGATAATAGTCGTTGGCAAGCCCCACCAATTCGTCTCTGGAGTGTGCACTTTTTGCTGCTATGATGCCGCGGTCTTCGAGCCAATCCCTTAGACGGTTGTCGTCCCACGTAGAGTAAATATAGTCTTTTGTGTCGTCAAACGCACGAGCAACTTCATCAGTTGCCTGAGCCGCTGCATTACTGATGCACTGTGAAACAGCGCTAGTTGTACCGGTGGCGCTGCCATACGCTGACGATATTGTTACAGAAGCGAGGGAGGAGTAGAGCGCGGCTGCGTCAGTGTAAGCACGATACTTGCTCTTGGCAAGGAGGATAAGGTGGTCGCGAGGACCGGAGGGGCCAACGGTGCCGTGCTCGAGGAGAAAGGCTCTCAACCTGCTTTCGTCCCACTGCTCAAAGGAGTCTTCTTTAATATGCTGAAAGGTGCGCTGCGCTCGGTTATACTGATTGAGCGACCATTGGCGACCAGCTTCGGCAATGGAGGTGGGCAGGCTGCGCCAATTTGCATCTACGAGGCTGTAGAGGTGAGCCCTGTCGAAGGAAGGGGGCACCTTGACGTTGTGGTTTTCGAGCCAGGTGCGCAGTTGTGCATGCGACCATTGGGCATACTCTGGCTCGGAGGAAAACCAGCTGGAGGCACTGGCTGCGCCAGCGAGGAGAAGAAGGCGGAGAAGAAACATGGTCGAACGGCGGATGGCACGCTCCACCAGGCTGGTCTATATACCAACTGCATGATAGGAGGAATGACATCACGCATGGCATTTCCTAAGAGGGCAAGCTCACTCTTTGCCTCACGCCACGACATGTCGACGTCGACCGTGTTCAACAAGTTCATCCTGTACGAGAACAAGCTGCGCTTTTACATCGTCGCATCCAATGCGTCTGATTCTCGCCACCGCATCGTCAAGATTGATCGCACCTCTCCAGCCGACCTCAACGTCGTCGAAGACGACACTGACTACAGCGGTAAACAGATGAGTGCCATGCTCAAGATGCTTGACGACGGAAACAAAGGGTCTGGCGGCATAGGAAGAGCCAGAGTCATATTCGGGATCGCCGGTAAGCTACCTTCTCTTGCGAGCGACCTGTGGCTGAGCGTGCGTGTAGGTTTTGTCAAGTTCACTGCCGGGTGGTATATGATCGTGATCTCCAAACGCTCTGTCGTCGCGCTCCTCGGTGGCCACTACTTGTATCATTGCGAAAGTACTGACATGATATCTGTCTGTACCAACCACAAAGTGGAAAAGCCCGCGGAGGAACAGCGTTTGCTCAACATCTTCAAACAAGTCGATATGTCAAAAAACTTTTACTTCAGGTACATTTTTTACTACGAACAATAATGTAGTACTCAGCACGGCGGCAGCCATTCGTACGATATCACATCCACGCTCCAGAACAATCTTACGAAACCAGACCGATTTCGGGCCTCTTCCTGGCCGTTCAATGATCGCTATGTCTGGAACTTCCATATGGTGTCGCGCCCTTTCACGGACACAGCTCCGCGAGGAGTTCTTGCTTGGTTGATTCCACTTATTCACGGTCACGTAGATCAAGCTAGTGAGTGTCGTTTACTTCAGTTTTGATCACCACTGACATTTCTATTAGAGCTAAATGTTCTTGGCCGCGTAATATTTGTCACTTTGATTGCTCGCCGATCTCGCCATTACGCGGGAGCTAGGTATTTGACGAGGGGTGTCAACGAAGAGGTCGGAGTTCAATCTTCCCGTTCATCAACCTTTTCTCATCGCCATTCCAGGGCAATGTCGCAAACGAAGTTGAGACGGAGCAAATTGTGTCGGAGGCCTTAACTACGCCGTTTTACTTTCCCTCCGAGCGAGGTCATGCCCGCCAGCCTAGCCCACGATATACCAGCTATGTACAGGTATGTTCTACCTTCCGCCCTTTCCATCTTCACTCAGCGATATCACAGTATCGAGGAAGTATTCCTATCTATTGGACTCAGGACACCACCACAATGAATCCCCGTCCTCCGATTGAAAGTCAGTTCCTGGCCCCTGGTTGCATTTCTTAGCTCATCGCGTCTCCCAGTCAATGTGATTGATCCGTTTTACTCGGCAGCCTCTCGTCATTTTAATGACCTGCTCTCGCGTTATGGAGCGTCTATTTTCATTCTCAACCTTATCAAAAGACGAGAACCTGTGCCCAGGGAGTCCAAGCTTTTGGACGAGTATACACAATGTGTCCATTACCTGAACCAGTTTTTACCGAATGGAAAGAAAATGGTTTATCGTGCTTGGGATATGTCAAGGGCATACAAAGAGTATGTTCATTGGACGTCTGCGTGTCGCTTTTTAATCTGTTTTCTCCACAGGAAGACGCAAGATGTCATCAGTTACTTGGAAGACATGGCCGAGGAATCGATCCAAATGACAAACTTTTTCCATACCGGATCAGAACCATTTTCCCACTTTCTGCAAGGCATGTCGTAAGTATATTCACACATTAGATCTTGTTCTAGTACCAATCCAATGGCCTGTAGGGACAAAGATGTCTCCTCGTGGCGAGATGATATTCTCTTGCAAAATGGGATATGTCGCATCAATTGCGTGGACTGTTTGGACCGTACAAATGCCGCTCAGTTCGTGTTCGGAAAGCGGGCTTTCGGTCATCAGCTTTATGCGCTTGGAGTGGTTGGAAATCCAAATCTTTCGTTTGACTCGGATGCTGTCAACATACTGACAGAGATGTATCACGATCACGGTGATAGTACGAGTCGCATCACGTTTTTCGTTCATTAACTCACCTGCTCTGCTAGCTATTGCTCTTCAATATACGGGAAGCGCGCTTGTAAACCGGGTCGAAACATATCGTCGAATGCCCCACTGGAACAGCCACTCTCGTGATATAATAGAGAACATCCGTCGCTTCTACACCAACTCTTTGTTAGGTTGGTTTCGTACATCGCTAGCAGAAGTTGTGCTGACAGTTGACATAGACGCAGATAAGCAGACAGCGATCAATTTGTTCCTTGGTGTTCATGAGTATCATGGGCAGGTTGTCCATTCACGAGGCAGTTATCAACAATGGTATCAGCCTTGCAACTTGGAAACTACATACACTCTAGATGAGTGTCTGCCAGCATTGCATCATTTCGTCACTCATAGGGGTGATTTTTGGTCCGAGTATTATCGTCCACTGTTGTTCACCTCCTTGGGTAAGCACTTTGCATGCTGCATGAATTCTCTAAAAGCACCGGGGTGAGAGCAGAATCTTTTTGTCCCTTTAATGAGCTGATCCACTTAAGTTAGGAAGTTAATGAGTGAGAGGGGTTATAGTCCCTTTCTGCCTAACAGTCCTAATGCAATACATCAGCCTAAGTCAGATCTAAGATTGGTTTTAGCTGATTTTATTCATAAACTCTGTTAATAGATTGATGGCTGGAGTTCGACATTGGATTGGTAATCCGGTTGTGTCTCACAATGACACCACTAGGAAATCTGTGCATTCAGCAGACATGAATGCAAGATCTCAGCTATATAGCAAAGCTGAGACTCATGCACAGTCTACTGGAGCTCTAGCAAGCCAGCTTCTCAACCCAAAGGTGCCTTCAGAAGAATTACTAGAGTATTATAGGCAAGTACTTTGAACATAAACTGGATTAACTTAACTGTTGTGACAGGTATATTGATCAAGATCAGCTTATACATGATACCATGCAAACTGAGGCAGAAATCACTGACCAGTTACTTTATGTGAAATATATTGAGAAGAACACTGAGAAAGGGGAGTTATTACTGGCTGATGGCATTGTAGAACTATATGAAGGATATATGCACACTGCCTCTGGTAACCAAGCTTTGACATTGGTAGATACACACATCTATTCAAAATGGCTTACAGAAGTGGAAAGTGTATGATTGCTTACTGTAGTAAATGATTAGAGAATTTCTGCATATTAATATTGGTAGCAATTTGGCTGTTCTATTGAAGATTAGCTAGAATTTAAAATTGAGTGGAAGTTAGAGTAGGCTGTAAGAAGTTAGAGGCCATGAAGTAAAATATATACAGTGGCTCAAAAAAATGACCCAATGTTGTGCCATTTTGGACAAATGGATGAATTGCCATAGATATAGGGTAAATAAAGCAAAACACTTGCAGGGTGGAAGATAGTACTTGCTCTTGGCATCCTGTCTCCACTTAGATCATGTGATTTGGTTGCCATGGTATGGAGATATAGTCATTTTAAAATAACATGTCATTAGGACAATTATTTGAGCATCATGCTGTCATTCATTACTTAGTAGATAACATAAGAGTTTGACAGCTTCTGATGGATGCTGTGCCTTGACCCTGGCTACTTATGTAAGTTACATAAACCTGAGATATATAAAGAGTACACATTCAGTTCAACTACTCCATTATCATCATGAAATCCATTTATCTCTCTATTAAAGCCGACATCCTTTCTCTTGTTGAATTTGGCCTCTCTATTCATCAGATTTCCTCTCAAACTGGTCTAGAGAAGTCCACTGTGGCCAGGGTCATCAAAGAATTCCTTCCAGAGAAGGAAAACATCCAGCCAGGACATCCTTCTAAGCTTTTCTCTGCTGATAGAAGGAGAATTGTCTCTAGTATCACCACTGGGAAGGCTGAAAATGCTATTCAAGCCACCAATCTCATCAATTTTGTTCTCTCCTCCCCCATCTTTTCCCAAACTGTTTGCAATGTGCTCAAGTCTGTTTCTTTAAAGGCTGTAGTCAAAAGGAAGAAGCCTTTCTTGTCTGTCAAGCATAGGAAGCAGAAGCTAGCTTTTGCTTTCAAGTATCAAAACTGACCTGTAGAGGACTGAACTAGGGTTATTTGGTCAGGTGAGACCAAGATCAGCAGGATTGAGTCAAATGGAAGGAAATATCTGTGGAAAGTGGCAGTTGAACTATTGCAGGACAGAGAGATACATGGGTCAATAAAGTTTTGAAGATGTTCCTTAATGGTTTGGGGATGTATGGGCTGGAATGATGTGGGGATGCTGGCAGAGGCAGGAAAAGATGAATGCTGAGCAATATATCTCCATTTTGGAGGACAATCTGCTTCCCAGCATGGAAAGTTCAGGAATTCCTGAGGAGAGCATCATCTTTCAGCAAAATAATGACTCCAAGCACTCCTCAAAAAGAGCTCAGGATTGGCTTGACTCCGATGGAATCAAGCTTCTGGATTGACTAGTTCAATCTCCAGACCTTAGCACCATTGAACATCTCTGACAAATCCTGAAGAAAAAGCTCAACAGCTATTGAACACCATCTAGAGAAGTATGGGAACTTTGGGAGAGGATTGTAGTGGAGTGGGGTAAAATTGAGGCTGAAAAGTGTCAAAGATTGATAAAAAGGATGTCTAGAAGGGTAGAGGCTGTTACAGGATGATATTTGAGAACTTTGATTTCGCTTTATCTTATCTTATCTTATCTGACACTTTATGATTAGATTACAAGAGGCTATGATACTTCACGATCCAACCATGACCCCTACTATGATCATTCATGCCTCCTTGATGCTTTATATTCATGGCTATGTACACTTCCATTCTCGTTATGCTTGTGTGGAGTTATCCAGCAAGGTCAAAGGTTTGACAACAAGTCTGGAACCAATGAAAGCAACTAGACGAGCACACACTCTGAGGTGTAGTGCGAAGACACAGGAGGATCTCTTTAACTGTGATGAGCAGTCTCGAGGAGGCCAGACAACTACATGTAGATTGTATAGAACTAGCTGGGGAGCTATGGTACAAGATGAGCTCGATTATATAGTACAAAGATAGGCTGTGCGCATAGCTGTGATGAGTCAGAATGAGTCATAGGTAACTAGGGAGATTGATGTATCAATGTGCAGCATCAATGATGGGAGTAAAGGATCAAAAGATGGTGGCTGGAAGGCTATGTGTGGTTACCATCATAGTGAGATAGTGATGGTGTGAAGTGTTACGCTGAACACATGTCTAGTGTCGTTCAAGCAACCTGTAGAAGGGTGGACTCTCATGAAGAGGTCACAGTGTCCTATCCACCTAGGAGAACAAGAGGACGAAGGACTTGAGCTGAACTCGAGGACTGAGGACTCAATGGGACTAGAGACTCGAGGGATACTTGAGGACTTTTGGAGTGACAGAAGACTACGTATATTTGCATAGAACAAGTGTAAGGAAATACATGTGATGGCTAATGGTATATATAGGCTAGGATGAGTCATCAAGGAAGCCTATGGACCATGGTAGAACAATGACAAAGGGAAAAGGTACC